>JAXCMG010000180.1:222931-261387 GCA_034642415.1 Podarcis siculus | reverse complement strand
GAGCTGGACCATAAAGAAGGCTGATTGCCGAAGAATTGATGCTTTTGAATTATGGTGCTGGAGGAGACTCTTGAGAGTCCCATGGACTGCAAGAAGATCAAACCTCTCCATTCTGAAGGAAATCAGCCCTGAGTGCTCACTGGAAGGACAGATTGTGAAGCTGAGGCTCCAATACTTTGGCCACCTCATGAGAAGAGAAGACTCCGTGGGAAAGACCCTGATGTTGGGAAAGATGGAGGGCACAAGGAGAAGGGGGCGACAGAGGACAAGATGGTTGGACAGTGTTCTTGAAGCTACGAACATGAGTTTGACCAAACTGCGGGAGGCAGTGGAAGACAGGAGTGCCTGGCGTGCTCTCGTCCATGGGGTCACAAAGAGTCGAACACGACTAAACGACTAAACAACAACAGCAACTTCTCTTTGAGCAAAACTTAGATGCTTTGATGCCATGCCACCATATTTTCATGTGTACATTTTTATGTTTAGTATCTAGGAAATTTCATGTGCTTTATAACTATCAAATTAAAAATCCTAAGTAGTGTGGGCTGCTGTAGGGATGTTATTCCAAAGCATATTGTTATGGGGGTGGGGGATAAGCAAGTGACCAGTTAGGAGAACAATAACAGGCCACAGAGACTGCTTGAATATGCAACCTGATGGGCAGTTATTGGGCAGTATCCGTTCTCGAAGCTACCAGCATGAGCTTGACCAAACTGCGGGAGGCAGTGGAAGACAGGAGTGCCTGGCGTGCTCTGGTCCATGGGGTCACGAAGAGTCAGACACGACTAAACAACTAAACAACAACAACACATCCTTTTAGCGCAAGTTTTTCCACTGGGGTGCAACAGGACTTTCTCCCCTTTCTTTTGCCCTGCATCCTCTCCAGATCTGCTCCAGAGGGTTGGAAGGAGCTGCTATAATAGATTTGGGAGGCATGGCGGGGGGAAGTCCCATTGCACAAGTAGAAATCCTAGTGTTGATGGTACCGTGACTTAGCGTTGCTTCGGATATAGCCCTGTGGCCTAATTAGGGCTGGGTTTCCAACACTGTGATGAACACCAGCTAAACATTCAGATATGCCAATATATTACGATGTCTGCAATAAGGATGGAGCTAGGTAGAGGCGTTGGCTGACTTCACGATTTTTCCTGCATCGTGATCTTTGCCTGCTCTTGTAATTCTCAAGAGCTGAGTCAGCAGTGTTAACAGGAGCTGCAGGAATCGAGAGAAGCGTTGGCTGGCTTGACCAGTTTTCTAACACTGGGATTTTTACACCGCACGTACTCACACGCACATTATGATTTTGCCAGGTCAAAAAGTATTAAACCGATATCACAACTTCAAGGCAGTTGATATATCGCCCTGCCCTAGTCCTAACGCCGAGCTTGTTTGCATTTCAAAAGTGAGAAGGAATTCCTTAATTTTTTTCCCACCCGCCCACTGCCTTTGCTTTTCTGCATTTGCCATCCGAGACGGAGGCACTCAAAGCCTCTGTTTACATTTGTGCATGAGTGGCATTTGAACATAACAGGTAGTTGCCTTCCCTAGCCCCTTCCACGGAGCTTTTGAATTTTAGATAAATTCAGAGCAGCGAGTTCTAGACTCCTCTCACCAGCCTCTTTTACTTAATTCCCTCTGCAGTCATCACGTGGTACAAAGATAACCACCCTCTCACCAACACCGCCAGCGTCAGCTTCTTGAACAGAGGGCAGGTTTTGCAGATTGATGGCGCCCACATCTCCGACACCGGCGTTTATAAATGCGTTGTGGCGAATGCAGCAGGAATAGCCGAGCTGTTCTACAGCCTCCAGGTTCACGGTAAATATTTCTTCTCATAAAAAAAGGACTGCTTGAGGGGGGAAACACCTCTCCGCATTTCATCTGCTCTTTTCATGTTTTATTTTGTGCACTTAATAGCTTCCTGGTACTCGTTAAAATCGTTTCCCAGGAGAAAACTCGGGGGAGATTTAGTCCAGAGCTCGGTTCTGTAGCCCCGGCAAAACTTAAAAATGGGAGAACACTCCGTTCTGAAGTGTTTCCTCAACAGAACTGTGCAGTGTAGTCGTGTCTGGAAGACAGATCTCAATGTTGCCTTTTCAGCAAATTGAAGTGTTTATTTCATTGTTGCTAGTTTTTCACTCAAGTAGCCGTCAACCTTTTCAGACCCTTGAGACACCTTTAACCGCTTCCAACAATGTTGTTTGTTTTTTTTATAAAAAATTCCATTGTTTTCTTATAGTCTGGCCAAATCAGATGCAACTACAGAACACAGGTTTTTACTTGGGTCCAAAAAATTCATACAGATTTAAACGCACAAGCCAAGGTGTTCTTCCCTTTGTGTGCAAAGAGAGAAAATTTAAATTTATGTTCTCCTTGGTTTCCTTGCCACAGTCTTTGTGTGTCTGGGGAATACAAACCCTGGTTTGTCTTGGTAATTGCTGAGCCCCTTTACCCTTGTTATTAAGCCTCTTTCTTTACAAAAACAAGGTATTACAGACATACCTTGGAAGTCAGAATGGAATCCATTCCGGAAGTCCATTTGACTTCCAAAACGTTCGACTTCCAAGGAGCATCCTGCAGCCAATCGGAACTTGCGCCAGACATTCGGCTTCTGAAAATCATTCGAAAACCGGAACAATCACTTCCGGTTTTCAATCATTCAAGAGCCGAAACATTCAAGTTTACAGGCGTACGGCTTCCGAGGTTCCACTGTAATTTGCAGCACTTGTTACTTTATCATGCAAAAATATTGCACAACCATGAAAAAACATTTATGATGAGGAAGATTATTACCACTGCTACTACTAGACATGTCTGTCCTGTCCTCCAATGCCCATGAATCAGGCTGGCATAGAACGCTCTTAATATCAGAAAATCATATTAATATCAGAAAATGAAAGCTTGGATTAAAGTTCAATAGCAGTGCAGCAGCAGAGGACGAGAATATGTGCCTATTAACATCATCAGACACTTAGCAAGGCAAAAGACCACCAGAACAAAAAATGTCTTCACCTGTCAGCAAAAGCTAGGAAGAAAGGTTTTTTAAAATACAAAAAAAACCTGATTAGCTGTCAGTCAAATGAGTAATGCTTGTACAGTAATAATGACAACAATAATTTATTACTTATGCTCTGCCCATTCAACTGGGCTGCCCCAGCCACTCTGGGCAGCTTCCAACTTAATATATAAAAACACAGTAAGACATACATTAAAAGCTTCCCGATACAGGGCTGCCTTCAGAAGTTGTCAGCTACTATGCTACTTCTGCAGGATTAGTGCTATATCATTATTGTTATTGTTATTTCTTTGCTCCTAAAGCACTAATGGAAAGTCACTCTTTAAAAAAGCCCCATTAGACAGCTATTCCTGCATATGTTTGATTGGTTGTTTGAGAGATGGGCTTGCAAATGCACTACTAAAATTGGGCATGCTGGCTTGTCAGAGTCAGATTCTCCCTCTGAGCTAAACAGAAACTGTGTTCAGTTGCTTTTAATATTAATTGATTTATAATGACTTGGGAGCAGCACATTTCCTTTTCAGCTGCTGTGGCCCAAGACACAGCCAACAGCCGTTAACTCCACCCAACTATTAATTGCAATAAATGTTTGGCGCCAAGGATATTATATAGCAGCGGTGTCCAAACTTTTTTCAAAGAGGGCCAGATTTGATGAAGTGAAGGGCCATGAGGGCCGACCAAAGTTGTTAACCTTTTCTTAGGATTGAAGTTGTTGAGCTTTGAAATATACTCAGAGTCTAGAGTGGATTTCATGCTCTTTATTCAGCTAATAGTGGTGAGGAGGAATGAAAGTTTCCCCAAAGTATCTGCTTTATATACATTATTTACACAATGGGCTGCACGTGATTGGCTAATTCCGGAATTCTCCTTTAGGCCAATCAGGTTGTGGATTCACTTCCATCTGGAGCTGGATTGGGTGGCTTCTGCAGACCAATCATACGGCTGCATTGTTCTAGGACCAATCAGACTGCTGCATTTTGGATCATATTGTTCTAGGACCAATCAGACTGCTGCATTTTGGATCTTATTCAACATAACAAGCTTTTTTTAGGGTTGAAGTGCTTGAACTTTTTTTAGGATTTTACCCCAGGAAATAAACTGCCACAGGGGCCGGATTAAACTGACCGGATTAGGCCCCTGAAATGGACTTTTGACATGTCTGTTATATACCATTCTAAGCCCAAACATGGGGAGAGGGTGGGGAGACAGATGGAAAAAGGCTGAGGAACCACCAAAGTTTAATCCCATTCAAAAGACACAGACTCACACGCATCTGAATAGATGGGACTTTCAAATACTTAATTCTTCTTCTTCTTCCTCCTCCTCTTGTCAGTTTCACCCTCCATTTCTGGCAACAACGAAATGGTAACTGTTGTGGTTAATAATCCGGTTCGACTGGAATGTGAAGCTCGTGGGATCCCTGTTCCCATTCTGACCTGGCTGAAAGATGGTAGCCCTGTTTCTAGTTTCTCAAATGGACTCCAGGTACTTTGATGCTACTGTCGAGGGTTCCAGGACTATTTAAACTAGCTTATTTAATGAAATTGGTGGCCTGAGCTTTTTGGTGGCAGTCAAGGGGCTTCCCCAAATCCCACCCTGGAAGTGACCCTGTGATTACTGCTTAGCATGGTCTGTTTGTAGCATTCTCCACTTTTCTGCACCTTCGTTTGCTGCACCAAAAACGAGTGCTCTGTGGAAAGCCACATTACAGCCGAGACAATGGGAGGTGAATGGCTCAGGACCGCAATACCTTAAGGCCCGGAAGGTGGCAACACGAGAACAGGGCCTTCTCTGCAGTGGCTCCCCATCTGTGGAATGCTCTCCCCAGGGAAGTTCTAAAGGTTACAATGAAGGCACCAGGCAAAAACATTCCTTTTTAACCAGGCCTTTGGTTGATCAGATTTACATCCTATACCCTCTTAAAATGTTTGTGTGGGGGGTTTTTTTGAGGGGGGCTGATGGGTTGTTTTTATTTTTATTACATATTTTGTGGTTTTTATATCTTGATTTTTTGCTGTGAACCGCCCTGAGACCCCCGGGTATAGGGCAGAAAATTCAAAAAAAATAATAATAATGGGAAATTGATCCATGCTTCCATGTTAGGGCTTGGTTAAAGCATGACAGAGTGTGACACATGCAAACCAGGTGCCAGCTCTCAGGGATTGCCATTTCAGGGCGTGCTTTGACCCTAGTCCTTGCACTTGGGAATCCAGACTGGAGCACCTTTTAACAGGATACCCATATTCCCACGGAGGGGCCGGTAGAGATTTACAACCTCCCCTGCAGCCATGCCTAGGTTATATCTGACGCCTTACCTTCCAAAGTAGTGATGATTGCTATGAGGAAGGCGAAAACCTCCCAGGTTAGCCAATTTACCTGGCGGGGGGGGGGAATTCCTCCCTGGCCAGCTAACAGTCCATAGCAAGGTCAGATTACCCCATGTTACCTACAAAGCTGGTAGAAGCTAGCACAATGATAGGGAGGGTGGGAGCGAGATGCAAAAAAATAAATAAAAAGTGTTTGCAGTGAGCCAGGTGCCTGTTTTTATCCCTGGGGAGTAGCCCTGAGTGGAGTCCTTTGTGGACCCAGTCAGGACTGCAATCCCAGAGTGAGCTCAACTCGAGTCTACATGGTCCAATCTGGCAGGCAAGCTAACTCAATTTATCCAGCCGGAGGGAGAGGCCAGGAACATCTCCCTCCAGCAGGAAACATCCCAATGCTTTGGCTGCTATGGCAGAGGGCAGGTCCTGACGGTTGCCCACTCTGGCTGGGATTGTTGGATCTTGAAGTCCAATGCCTGATTTGAAATACTCTAGTTATGACACACACACCACATATGAGCCACAGATTTTTGTGCCATTCCTTAGTAGTGAAGGCAGAAAGGGCCATCTGTCTCACACACGCTGGTGCCTGGGTCACTGTCATAGTACGTTTCCAAACACCAGGAATTGAAGGAGATTACGTTCTCGCTTGTTGCAGCCAGCTAATGTGGTTCCGTTCTTGTAATAATAACCAGGGACGCGGGTGGTGCTGTGGGTTAAACCACAGAGCCTAGGATTTGCTGATCAGAAGGTCAGCAGTTCGAATCCCCGCGACAGGGTGAGCTCCCATTGCTCGGTCCCTGCTCCTGCCAACCTAGCAGTTTGAAAGCATGTCAAAGTGCAAGTAGATAAATAGGTACCACTCCGGTGGGAAGGTAAATGGCGTTTCCGTGTGATGCTCTGGTTCGCCAGAAGCGGCTTAGTCATGCTGGCCACATGACCCGGAAGCTGTACGCCAGCTCCCTCGGCCAATAAAGCGAGATGAGCACCGCATCCCCAGAGTCAGCCACGACTGGACCTAATGATCAGGGGTCCCTTTACCTTTACCTATGCTTGGGGGACATGATGGCGGAGCTCACAAGGTAGTTTTGGGGCAGAGTTTATGATCCCATTACACTTCATTTTTCTTTATTCGGTGGGAAATAATGAGGAACATGAAGACACCTGATTTTGAATTGCAGTCAGGATTGTAATTCAATATGAAAATAATCAAGCCTTTTCTGGCATTTTAGAGAAAATCCTTTTTTAGTCACTAAAAAATGAATAAATTGATATTAATAAGTGCAAAGTAGTAAGACAGGAACAGGTATAGTAGAGATCTATGGATGTATTGTGAAGATAAAACCAAACAGGATAGGAAAATTGCATTGTGTGATTGATGCAACTTGATATATAATTATGTTTGTCAATTACATGACAATTTTACATGTCTTTTTTTAAGATTCTTTCTGGAGGTCGTATCCTGGCACTGACAAGCGCACAGATCAGTGACTCAGGAAGGTACACGTGTGTTGCGGTGAATGCTGCAGGGGAGAAACAGAGGGATATTGATCTCAAAGTTCACGGTGAGGACTCTACTTTCCCAAGCGTAAACATTGGAAGAACTGTCAGGGACTGAAACAACATATCTCTTGATGAATTAGAACAGGGATGATCACTCTGGTGCCCATGGGGACAGTGGCACAGTGCCCTCAGACACCCCTCTTGGTGGCCACCAAAACCTTCTGCCACTCCCATTAAAAAAAAAAAACAAACCTAGGAGTGCTTTGCTTGTTGGGGAAGTTGCCTGGGTTTTTATGGGGTGCGGCATTTCATTCAAATACAGTGGTGCCCATAGAACAGATATTTATAAATATATTGTGGCAATTTGTTAGTCAACCATTCATGTGAGGAGTGGAGAGGGAGGACCAAAAATATTTTTCACCTGAGATGGAGAGGTCAGAAGAACAAATCGGGGGATGGGCGGGATTTGTCTACTTGGTCTTACGAAACGATTTTGATTACTGTTTAAAACAAACAGCATTGTTGATCTACACCATTCTACAAAATGGAGCCACTTTAATCTTCTGTTTCTTGGTTAACTAAATATTTGTCTCTGGGAAAATGCTGCACGCTTTGAATGTACACCAGTCCTGTTGTCGCCTGTTTCCATCTTCCATTTGCTCACAGTTAAGGACACGCACGGTTAATTTCAAAAACTCGTGTTTCTGGATGAACAGTTCAAGGGCGATGCCACCAATTTACAGGATAGTTCAAAAAGAGAGAGCTAAGAGTGGCACGGACACTTTCTTTAACAAAAGAATAATAACTTCACACTAACTGGTTAATGAAATTTACTCTCAGTTGGTGAAAGAAGCATCCAGATTTGCATTAAAGTCAAATTCATGATTAAGTAATAATAAGTAAAGTAGCACAATTATAGTTCTAAATCATGTGTGTAACCTCCATGAGCCAATTTGGATATTAGCTGTTTTAGATTAATCATTAGAAACACCAGTGTTTGGGAGAATTTTTTGGGGGGTGGGGGAATCAAAATGGCCTACATTTAGAGGTTCTTTATGGGAGACTGAGAGTCAAGCTTTCAGAGTTCTAGCCAGTACCAGATTTAGGTATAAGCTAAACAAGCTGTAGCTTAGGGCCCCACTCTCTTGGGGGCCCCCCAAAAAATTTAAAGGAAAAAACAACTGGACGTACACTTCCAAAATATAAGATAAAAAACAAATAAAATAAAATGTACATACAACAACAGTGTTTCGAAATGGCTTTAGATACCTATTAGGTCTATAAATTAGCATATATTCAACACAAAAAACAGCGACAATTTGTTGTTGACAAAGGACAGCTGGACATATAAAAGGCCCCATTACTTTCAGTAGCTTAGGGCCTCATCAAACCTAAATCCAGCCCTGGTTCTTGCCTATCCTTTGGTTCTATGACCAGGGACACCAGCTCACTGTTTTGGGAGAGAGACTAGTTTCCTTTGCTACAGCAAAAAGAGATGACATTAAATCTTAACATGCTTCAGTTCCACCAAACATAATGGGAGAGGAGCAGAATGTCTCTGTGGTTATGGGCGAAGATCTGGAGCTCCACTGCCAGAGCAATGCCATCCCCCCACCAACTTTAGAGTGGCTGAAGGATGGCCAGCCATTGCTGAAGAAACTGGGTCTCAGCATCACTGAAGGTGGAAGTATATTGAAGGTAAGTTGAAAATAAAAAATGTTTCCCCCTCTCAAGTCTTTCATCCTTATGACCCCCGACACTAATGATACACAAGGCTCAACTGGCACTGTGATTCTTGACACAAAGGCTGTGTGCACATTTCCTTTTATGTGCGCTTGAAGCTGAGCACACGTGAAGATAGCCACAACCCATATGTATCCTGCAGTTTCTTGAGAATGACTGCTGCTTTCCCTCAAACCAGTTCCCGTGCAATTTGAAAATGAAAGCTGCTGCTGAGCTGGGGTGTGTACAGTAGAAACCTCTGTTGCACATGTGCAGTTGACAACATGTCCAATATGAAAATGAAAGCTGCAGCTGAGCTGGGGTGTGTACGCTAGAAACCTCTGTTGCACATGTGCAGTTGACAACATGGGCGCAAATGATAGATTCGTTGAATAGGCATTTAGGGGGTGGGGTTTGGGGCATGGGAAAACAAATCAGGCAGTGCTTGTTGGGTGAAGACATCCTTGCCTCCTCCTTGGTATGTATGGCAATTGGAACATGGTGCAGAAAAATGACCTTGCTGTGTTTTAAGCAGCTAATGTTTAATAGAGTAAAGGTACCTCCAAACTGGGTGCAGGGGGGATTTCAAGCCCACACCAGGAAATTTAGGTTTGTGCAATTAAAATGGATTAAGGCACTCTTGTCACCCTAGTGCTGATATAGCGGACCTTTCTCAGGGAACTGGCACCCTAGGTCCTGTGACTATTGGGGGGAAGCGAGACAGACAAAAACTGCCTGTGGAATTTTGCCAACTCACTGAATTAGTTGACTTCCTGTAGAATTACTGCAGAGGTTTAGCCTCATTAGGAGCTTCTGAGCTTGCACTGAATTTTGCTCAAGGTCAAGATTCACTGACAACTTATAGATGCTTGAATCCCTGTTGAAGAACAATTCTAGTCTTACTGAGCAATTTTGCTTCCCTCAATATTTTTTCACCTATGTCCACGTACAGTATATGTTTCCCTTCACTGGTTTCCTTTATTGTTTCATATCAAGTTTAATCTTCTTTTTAATCTTTAAATTTCTCCATGGTCTTGGCCACTCCTGCCTGTCTTTGTTATGCCTTTCCCTCTTCCCCTCATTTCCTCCATTCCTCAAACACTAATCTTCTTATTAAATCTCCATTCTTGGGCTGCTTCTCATTTCCATTCCCGCTTTGGGATCCCTTCTTTGTGCATGGTACTGTCTCCCTCTAAATATTTGGCTGCTCAAATCTTAGTCTCACTTTAATAAATTTTTAAGACCTCATATTTCATCTCTCATATTTCTCTTTGATGGCATATTTTATTTTTCAAGAAATCCTTTCTTGCTCCTAGACTGTTGTTGTCAGAGCTGGCCCTACCATTAGGTAGAGCGAGGTGGCAGCACAGGGCAGCTGATTGTGGGTGCCCTGAAAAGGCAGAAAATGGTTTGTTTAATTTATTGTGGTTGTAATTTTACAGTGGGAGAAGCACTGTAGGATTTCCTGCCTCAGATGCTGAAATAACTTGACTGGCCTTCTGTACTTTGTGACCCTTGAATGGGTGAACAGGGAAGGGTATCATTTGCTGCCCCCCCCCAAGCAGCAGAATGCATCGGATCAGCTCTGTTTATTGTATTCTTTTAACTCTTTCCCCCTTCTTTTACTTTCTTTGCCAGCCGGCACAGAAAATCCCCCCCCTGTTTCCATCTTCCCTGTCTTTTTGTTTCATCTCTCTTTTTTTAAATTGTGTGCCTGCAGGCCCAGGGACTTGTGCTTTCTAAATTATTTGGTACAGTGCCTAGCACATTTCAGATGCTTCTACAAATAATAAGTGGTGGTGGTGATGTTTCCGCTGGAGCCGAACTCTCGAAATATGCTTCTGATTTTGCTCTAATAATGCCAGGCCAAGTTCTAAGACGAGGGGGTGGCCCTCGTTTTGGCACAAGCAAACCAGGATCAAAATGGCCACGGGCAAATCACACGACTGAAGGCAGGCTGTTGGCTGGGTTCAAAATCAAGCATAAATGGAGGGCAAGGAAAAGAGTCTGTGTGGCTACCTTATGGGTTGCTCAGAGTGGGGAGTGCTCTTTGGCGCAAAGGATTTATAAGACCTGCTGTTTGCTTGCAATGTAGACTACAGGGTTCCCTTGATCCAGCGTTTAACGTACCCAGTTTATTTGAATACCAGAGCAGGACCTAACTTGGTAGAGGAGGTAAAGTGCTGGAGACCGGCTGCTGGGGAGCTTAGTTTAACACTCCTGTACCTCAGTGCGCTGTGGGTAAAACCTCAGCGCCTAGGACTTGCCGATCACATGGTCGGTGGTTCGAATCCCCACGGCGGGGTAAGCTCCCGTCGTTCGGTCCCAGCTCCTGCCCACCTAGCAGTTCGAAAGCACCCCTAAGTGCAAGTAGATAAATAGGTACCGCTTTATAGCGGGAAGGTAAACGGCGTTTCCGTGTGCTGCGCTGGTGCCGACTCGCCAGAGCAGCTTCGTCACGCTGGCCACGTGACCCGGAAGTGTCTCCGGACAGCGCTGGCTCCCGGCCTCTTAAGTGAGATGGGCGCACAACCCTAGAGTCGGACACGACTGGCCCGTACGGGCAGGGGTACCTTTACCTTTACCTCAGTGCACTTTTGCACTTCACATATAAAGCTTGTTTAACCATGTCATTAATATAAAAATTAAACAGGTAAGGTGCAAAATGCATCCCTGTTTGACTCCAGTAATGGTCTTAATTCTAGTGGTGAGATGGCCAGCCAGATCCACCTTTACTTGAATTGATGTGTCAGTATATAATGTTTTGATGAGAAATAATAGATGGAGGTCTATATTTGTCTCTTCCAATTTTCGCCACAATTCATGTCTTGGGACCGTATCGAAAGCTGACTTTAGATCGATAAAAGCTACATATAATTTTTGCTTCAAATTATGGATGCATTTACATAGCAGAAAGTTCATCACAAAGCACTGGTCCAATGTGGATTTCCCTCTTTGGAAACCTGCCTGGACTTCAGATATCACCTTATTTGTATCTGCTCATTCTTCCAGTCTCCCAAGAAGGAGCCTGGAATATAGTTTAGAGGCTACATCTAACAAACTAATGGGTCTATAATTGGCAGGGTTTTTCTTATCACCTTTTTTATATATTGGGGATAACAGCTTGTTATAATCTTAACAACAGCCCTGTTAGGTAAGCTTAGTATTATTGACCTGTATAAATTGGGGTCTGAGACTAAGTAGCCTAAAGTTAGTGGGTTTATGGTAGAGGGGAGATTTAAACCAGGAACTTCATGGTTCATAGCTTAGTCTAGCGCTGGCCCTGTAATGGGGCAGGGTGATGCGGTTGCCTCAGGCGGCAGGTGCTGAGGTTCGGAGAGGGGGACAGAGCTGCGATTGCCCTGTGGCCTGCCCTGTACCCCCGGCACTAGTCTGCTGCCCTCAAATGCAGTGGAATATACTTTCACCAGTATTGGAGTACAAATTCAACTACCAGTCAAATTGGCTTCTGCGTGTGCCTTGGAAGAGGACGCCATCTTGTCCATTGCCTCAGGCAGCAAAATATCCTGAGCCGGCCCTGGCTTAGTCTCCTAGCTGTTACACTGTGTCAGCTTCTAGGTTTGATTCAGGCAAAACCTGGTGGCAAGTATAATCAGAAGAATTTATTTCCAGCTGATGAACCATCACCAGCTCTTACTGTAATGTAATGGTAGAAAGAGAATACTTTTTATCTACTGAGGTAGGAAAACAACTCTTTTCAATCAGTCTTCCCACTCAGTAGTTGACCAATAATCTATAAAGCCCGTGAGTAAATTTGCAAGTGAGGTTATACCATGTTTAGGGAAGCTTTTAATGTTTGATTGACTATTGTATTTTAATATTTTGTTGGAAGCAGCCCAGAGTGGGCAGGGTATAAATAAAATTATTATTATTATTTATTATTACATTGTGATGCATTCATAACTGATTGCTGGAATATTTTGTGTGTGTTTTTTTTAAAAAAATTGCTAGATTAAAGAAGTGCAAACTCAGGATACTGGACGTTACACTTGTGAAGCCACAAATGTGGCTGGAAAAACAGAAAAGAACTACAACGTCAATGTATGGGGTAAGATATGCAGCTTTTGCAATCACTTACATAAAGAACGAAACTCTACTACTGTGAATGAAATGGGTGTTCCTGGAAGACCTAGGTGCATACAGTCCTGCCTTGAGAGTTGAACATTCCAGCTGCCGAATGATTGAAAACCGGAAGTGAGTGTTCCGGAAGCCGAACGTCCAACGGGGCTTCCGTGGCTTCCAATTGGCTGCAGGAGCTTCCTGCAGTCAATCAAAAGCCGTGCTTTGGAAGTCAAACGTTTTGGAAGTCAAATGGACTTCCAGAACAGATTATGTTTGATTTCCAAGGTATGACTGTATTAGGAAAGGGGTTTGAGAAATCTGCATAATTGTGCTGCAGTTCAGGAGATTTGCTTTCCTGATATTCACTCTTGTATCTGTAGTTTACAATCCTGGGAATCTTACTACGTTATTTTAAAACAAGCTCATTTTGAGACCTCTTGGACACAGGACAAAAAAGTGAGGAAGTGTGAGAAATTCATTTTCAAGCCCCTGATACTAGAATGGGTATGGGTAATTTTGCCAAGGATCCATTACCTAGTAACTAAAGTGGAATGGATCTGAAAACATTGTTTTGTTTTTCATTCTTCCAGTTTTTGCTGAATTTCTGCATCAGTTCCTGATTTTTAAAAAAAAAGTACGCAAAGATTTATACACATTATTGTGCACATTTCTTCTAACATATGCTTTTTGGTATGCAGTTTTCCCTGATGTATGCATTTTTGGAAGCATCTCCACTGAGTGTAGTGCATATTTTTGTGTGCACTTTCCCCTAATAAATGCATTTTTGTATGCTCTTTGGGCTGGAGAACTGCATCATAATATTCATAGAAGCATTGTTTCTCCAAAGATGGAGTGCAAATTTCTCACACAGATTTTTCTCACATCCCTATTTATGCTATGCAACCCCCCAGAATAAGTTAAAGCAAGCTCTGAATGCCTGAAGGTTGAAACATTACGCACTGGACTGGTGGTGGCATCTAGTGGTTGATCCCAAGTTTCACTTTTTATGTCAGTTTGGATTTTCCAGTTGCCTAGGGTTTGCCAGTGTGCCAGAACATACGGTTAGGAAAAACTTTGCCTTGTCATCTTTCATGGCAGCTATGCAAACAAATCTTTACACAAGTTGAACTGACTCTTAAGCTCTATCAAGTCTGTGTCCAGGGCAGCTGTTTACCAGCTCCATCTGGTACGCAGGCTGAGACCCTACCTGCCCATAGACTGTCTTTCTAGAGTGGTGTATGCTCTAGTTATCTCCTGCTTGGATTATTGCAAAGTGCTCTATGTGGGGCTACCTTTGAAGGCGACCTGGAAACTACAATTAGTCCAGAATGCAGCAGCTAGACTGGTGACAGGGAGTGGCCACCAAGACCATATAACACCAGTCCTGAAAGACCTACATTGGCTCCCTGTACATTTCCAAGCACAATTCAAAGTGTTGGTGCTGACCTTAAAAGCCCTAAACGGCCTCGGCCCAGTATACCTGAAGGAGCGTCTCCACCCCCATCATTCAGCCCGGACACTGAGGTCCAGCTCCATGGGCCTTCTGGCGGTTCCCTCACTGCGAGGTTACAGAGAACCAGGCAGAGGGCCATCTTGGTAGTGGCGCCCATCAGATATCAAGGAAATAAACAATTATCTGACTTTTAGAAGACATCTGAAGGCAGCCCTGTTTGGGGAATTTTTTTATGTTTGTTGTTTTATTGTGTTTTTTATATTCTATTATTATTGTCCAGCATCACTGAGAGGGCACCAGGTTAGCTACACCCCTGATCTAGATGTTCTTACAAGCCAAATCCTCTTCCTTCAAAATCATTATACTCCTACTTTTCATGGAAACCATAGCTCTGCCTGTGAAAACCATCTGTAGGTGATGGTTTAAGAACATATTCTTTGCTTGCACGCAGGATCCAGAAGCAACGTTGGACAGCCTTTTGGTGTTGCAAATCCAGGAAATTTGTGCGTCTGATTTAGTACTGGCCCATTTCCCCAGGGCTATCTCCATTTCCAAATGCTGGCAGAATTCAGCAGGATGGGTTTAAGGCTTTGCTTCTGGGAGGCTTAGTGGTATTACAGTACTGGTTTGAAGTACGAGAAACTGAAATAAGAAGTAGAAATTGATGCAATGCAAAGAAGGCTTTAACTGCTGCCAGCACTGAAGCTTTTAATTCTCTTTACTATTTCAAACACCAAAAGAGTTGAAGAGGTTCAAACAGAAATGTTTCGTTCCTGTTTTGTACGCTCTCAGGAATAGTTTGGACAAACGGAAGGTATTCGGTTGTGTGTCCTGTTCGCCCCATTTAACCCGTGAGAAATTCAGTACTTGAAAGAAGGGTCTGTGTGGGTCTGACTTTGCTTCTTCTGTTGGTTCTTACAGTGGCCCAGTGTTGGGTGCCTTTTATTACTCGATAATTTTGTAAGTTACAGATCACCAGCTATTTCTGACATTTCCCCACTTTAGTGCCAGCCAGTATTTATAGTTCAGACACGCTTACTCGTCTGACAGTCATTGAAGGAAACCTCATCAGTATGATATGCGAGTCCAGTGGCATTCCACCCCCGGCCCTCAGTTGGAGAAAGAATGGTAAGCAACCACTATGGGTGAGGGCTTTCCTTAGGAGCTAGCTGTTCCCTTCAACTTCTCTTTATCTCATTGGTTTGCAAAGCTTTCCCCGCAACCCTCCCCTCTTCACCTAGCCCCCTACATATGCATAGTCACACCCACCCCATACATTGAAAGCATGTGGCTCCCCCAAATAGTCCTGGGAACTGCAGCTTTTTGAGGGTGTGGGAAATTGTAGCTCTGTAAGAGTCAAGGGATGCGGGTGGCACTGTGGGTTAAACCACAGAGCCTAGGACTTGCTGATCAGAAGGTTGGCGGTTTGAATCCCTGTGACGGGGTGAGCTCCCGTTGCTCGGTCCCAGCTCCTGCCAACCTAGCAGTTCAAAAGTATGTCAAAGTGCAAGTAGATAAATAGGAACCGCTCCAGCGGGAAGGTAAATGGCGTTTCCGTGTGCTGCTCTGGTTCGCCAGAAGCAACTTAGTCATGCTGGCCACATGACCCAGAAGCTGTACGCCGGCTCCCTTGGCCAATAAAGCGAGATGAGCGCCGCAACCCCAGAGTTGGTCACGACTGGACCTAATGGTCAGGGGTCCCTTTACCTTTACCTTTAAGAGGCAAACAGGATTCTTTGGGGGAAGCCATGCTCTTTAAATGTGTTTTAAGTGTGTGGGGTGAATGTGACGAGTACGGTCTGTATAGCCAGCAGCGGTTGATACAGATTTGAACATTTGCTTCTAAAACCTCATTTGCTTCTGTTAAAGGTGCTTTCAAATCAAATTGTTCTTTCTTTGTTTAAGCTGAGTTAGGCTGAGGCACGGAATCCTTGGACCCATTATTGTAATGGATCCTGCCCTTACCTTTTCTCTTTCTTCCTTTGTCTGCTTTCCTCCTCCAGTCCTAGTAGGACAGGAGGCAAGCTTGATACAGCACAACGCTGCTGACTTCTAACCCATCATTCTTCCTACTTGACCTATGACCATGAGGACCGATTTTTATGGAGGCAACATTTCAAGACTGTAGACCTAAATCCACAGTGAAATGGAGGTGAATGATACCACTTAGGCCAGTGATGGCCAAACTTGGCCCTCCAGCTGTCTTGGGACTACAACTCCCATCATCCCTAGCTAACAGGACCAGTGGTCAAAGATGATGGGAATTGTAGTCCCAAAGCAGCTGGAGGGCCAAGTTTGGCCATCACTTACTTAGGCAGGATGCATGTTGACTTCTATAAACATAGTGACACCTGTGCCCAGCACTCATTGGCTATATGGGAGTAGGGTTCAACGTTTGTGACTGTGTTGGATTATGGCTGACCTAGTCCAGCAGGAAATTTGACTGGAATAGAATCTGTGTCAAAGAACCCTGAACCATGTGCCTCATCCTATGCTCTGTATTTTTATCTGAAATAATGTTTCTCTTGTAGGTTCTCCACTCCTGGCCGACCCTACAGGTAGGGTCAGAGTGTTATCTGGAGGAAGGCAGTTGCAAATTTCCATTGCTGAGAAATTAGACGCCGCTTCCTATGTGTGTATGGCTTCAAATGTTGCTGGAATAGCAAAGAAGGAATATAACTTGGTGGTATATGGTAGGTCAACATGTCAAATTGCTTGTGGCCGTTCATTGGTTTGGAAACGATTACCGTTGATGAGTAAAGCAGGGCTTGCAATCAAAGAACAAGAATGGAACAGGCGATTATCTAGTTCAACCCTCTGTTCTGCAGCAAGACCACAAAGTGGTCTCTGGAGTCTCCACTTGTAAATATCAGTTTACCTTATCCACATTAGATTAATAAGAAGCCTTGGTGGTTTTGCCAAAACTTTGGGGCCAAGCTAAACATACTGTGGGAGATCCGTGATTGGATCTCCCACCGTCTTTCGTCTCTTGCAGAAAACGGCAGCAGAGGGGGGTTTGGTTTGGGTTTGCAGGGGGAGAGTTTTTACTCTTGGCTCCAGTACTGCAGCCACGATTGATTCTGAGCTGTGATTAGCTGTGGGACCAGTAGTGGAGAGGGGGTTGTGGGGGCGGCACTAACCTGACCTCCCAGCACCAGAGTCGCTATTGCTTACTGGGACACAATGCGGGTGGTGCTGTGGTCTAAACCACTGAACCCCTTGGGCTTGCTGATTGGAAGGTTGGTGGTTTGAATCCCCGCGACGGAGTGAGCTCCTGCTGCTCTGTCCCAGCTCCTGCCAACCTAGCAGTTCGAAAGCACACCAGTGCAAGTAGCTTTATAGCCCTATATGGCCTAGGACCCTCGTACCTACGGGACCACCTCTCCTGATATGTCCCACAGAGGAACTTACGGTCTTCAAACAAAAACATCTTGAAGGTCCTAGGCCACAGAGAGGTTAGGCTGGCCTCAACTAGAGCCAGGGCTTTTATGGCTGCGGCTCCAATCTGGTGGAACACTCTGTCACAAGAGACTAGGGCCCTGCAGGACTTGAAATCTTTCCGCAGGGCCTGCAAGACAGAGCTGTTCCACCAGGCCTTTGGCCAGGGCACAGCCTGACTCCCTCCTTTGGCAATCTTCACAGAACTCTAGCCCAATGGTTGCCATCAATTTGATTTGAATTAATTTTATAATGAAATGATTTTAGAATGTTGTATTATTTTATTGTTGTTAGCCGCCCTGAGCCCGGCAACGGCTGGGGAGGGCGGGATAAAAATAAAATTTATTATTAGATCAATAGGTACTGCTGTGGTGGAAAGGTAAACGGCGTTTCCATGCGCTCTGGTTTCCCTTTCGCCAGAAGTGGTTTAGTTCTGCTGGCCACATGACCTGGAAAGCTGTCTGCGGACAAACGCCGGCTCCCTCGGCCTGAAAGCAAGATGCGCGCTGCGACCCCATAGTCGCCTTTGACTGGACTGAACCATCCCGGGGTCCTTTGCCTTTTATCTTTTACTGGGAGGGGCAAGGCAATGGAGAGGTCCACCTTGTGCAATTAATTTGGCAGGTGCATTGGCTCCACCTATGCATTTGAATTAGTGCTGACCTCCCCAGTGCCCTGACCCTCCGATTCTGTCTCTCCCAGGGAGCACTACCACCCCAGCTTACAATCTTATCCTGCCACCCACCATTGCATGGGGTGGACAATATGAGTACATGTGAGCACATGTTGCAGTTAATAGTAGCCTGGAGGGTAGGATTGGCATGGGGTAAAGGCTTAATCTCTTCCTTTCCCTATGCAATGCAACACAGGAATTCCACCCTCTGCCCTCTCTGCATTCTGCAAAACAAAACAAGACATTAGGCGGTTGCAGTCACAGATTTTCTGCGTCGCATTTAGTTTTGTTCTCGGAAGCTGAACGCTTTGTGCTAAGTCTGGAATGTTGTTTTGTTTCTCCGAATAGTTCGTCCAACTATATTGGGCAGCGAAAGCCAGCAGTCGGATGTAACTGTGACTCGAGGGAATGATATTTCATTAGAATGCAAGGCAGAAGGTATTCCGGTGCCAGCTGTCACCTGGATGAAGGATGGCCGTCCATTGGTCAGTGGGAGAGGAGTGGAAATACTGAACGAAGGACATCGCCTGTGGCTTAAAAACTCTCAGGTGTCAGACACTGGCCGCTATGTGTGCATTGCTGTGAATGTGGCAGGACTGACTGACAAGAAATATGACTTAAGCATTCACGGTGAGCAAGCGAAATGTGTGCAACAGAAGAGATGCATGTTTGGGGCCAAATCAACAATTCTACTCTGTTTTACAGTGCTGGCCCAACATTGTACAGTGGAACCTCGGTTCTCGAACCTCTCCGTTGACGAACGTTTCAGAACCCGAATGCTGAAAACCTGGAAATAAATGCTTCCATTTTGGAACGCGCCTTGGAAGTCGAACGGCTTCCGCTGCGTGTTTTTCAATTTTCTCAATTGAATTTGCCAGCAGCCCTTTGCGCCTCAGTTTTCGAATGTTTCAGAAGTTAAACTGTCTTCCGGAACGGATTACGTTCGAAAACCGAGGTTCCACTGTACTGTAAATTAACTGATAATTCCCCAATCTTGAAAAAATTCCCCAAATGCTCCTCATACTGGCCTCCTGCTAAAAGTACGAGCACCTCATATTCTCTCTTCCTTAGTGATAAAACAGGAGGTCCATGTTGTTCTCCTTAGAACTGCTTCTAATGTCACAAGGAAATTGTGTCAAGAGGAAATGTTGGGTGACTTGCGGTTCCTTTCCCCACACTTCTGGGTCTCTTTCAAAGGGGATGTGTGCATTTTCCCACTAAGAGATGTGTATTGTGTTCTCATAGAAGGAAGGAATGTTTCTCCTCACCCCCCTTCTAGCTATCCTTGTGTCAAGAGAGACAAGAAAGTTCCTTGCCTCTCCCTGAGAAGGAAGAGAAACTGCTGTGAGCTCATCCAAGTCCCCAGCTTTGGGACATGCATATTATGAGCATATTGCCCCACTGACGACATTTCTGAGCACTAGCTGCCAAAAGCATTCTGTTAACCTATTCTTCATTTGTGGATTATTTTATGGAGCAGACGGCTTTGGCTGTCCATTATGGAATTATGTTTTCTTATGTGTCTTGCTTCTGGTTTTTTTTAATGTGTGGTGGTTTTTTTTGCAGTCCCTCCAAGCATTGCAGGTGACCTGACTGTGCCTGAAAACATCAGCGTAGTCGAGAAAAATCCTGTCACGCTGATTTGTGAAGCTTCAGGAATTCCCCACCCATCAATAACATGGCTGAAGTATGGGCAGCCTGTCTCTTTGAGTAGCTCTGTAAGAATCCTGTCAGGTAAGCTGGGGATACTGAAGTGGAAGAAGTTACTTTTTTAAAAAAAAAAGATAAAATGAGCACCTTGTGCAGCAGAGTTAGGGTCAAATTAAGTAGAAGCCTGTGGAAAAAATAAATGAAATATGAGCTAGTTTACAACATCAGCAGTAATACATAGCAATACTTTTCCTGGATCATACCCTGTCTCATTAGAGGTAGGATAATGAGGCAGCAAGGACACAGGTGGCGCTGTGGTCTAAACCACTGAGCCTCTTGGGCTTGCCGATCAGAAGGTTGGCGGTTCGAATCCCCGCAACAGGGTGAGCTCCTGTTGCTCTGTCCCAGCTCCTGCCAACCTAGCAGTTCAAAAGCACACCAAAAAGTGCAAGTAGAAAAATAGGTACCGCTCTGGCAGGGAAGGTAAATGGTGTTTCCGTGCGCTGCTCTGGTTTCGCCAGAAGCAGCTTAATCATGCCGGCCACATGACCCGGAAAAACTGTCCGCGGACAAATGTCGGCTCCCTCGGCCAGTAAAGCGAGATGAGCGCCGCAACCCCAGAGTTGTTCGCGACTGGACTTGACTGTCAGGGGTCCTTTACCTTTTTTAATGAGGCAGCAGGAGAAGCCTCGATATTCAGAACTTACCTCTTTCTCAGCAACTCATGGAGGTACGAGGAGGAAGTGTGATTGAGGGAGAAATCCATTCTGTTCGCATTTTAATTCGCAGAAATGTTAAGGTATTGTTGTAAGAGAAACTGCTCCTCTTTCCTTCATGGGGTATTCCAGGAGCCCATATAGAGTCCTTAAGTGGGTTCCCTATCGGTAGGAGGAAACAACAGAGGCCAACCAGAGAATATTGAGAAGCAAAGCGGCTAGTAAGCCTGATCTTTATTAAAGATGAGGAGGGAGGAGAACCCTAAACAATTATCACAAGCCCTTATATAGACTCTTGGAATTGTCCACCTTGTAACCCAAGACCACTCTCCAAAACATCATGCATACATCACAGAAGGAGGTGGTCTACAGCAGAAATCCTGTCTGCCAGAATACCTGATAATGGTCACTGGTTGCATTACCTGGGCAGCTTGGCCATTCTTTAGTGATGGTTAATACTTTAGTTTTAGAATCCAGCTCATAGGCTCACCCTATTCATACACAAATATGCCCTTAAGACAGGATTTGCAAGCAAAAAGACAATGGGAAGGCTTTCCCCATTTGCCTCCCTTTCTGCAGAGGAATATTTGAGGTCATTGGGAGAGACAAAATGGCTTCAGGATTGCTCTTGTACTATTTCAGACATTTGGTTCATATATTTAGATATGTGTGCATTTATGAATATTCTATATTTGGGGCCTTAAATTTCTTATGGCAGTGTCCTGGGACCAATATGGGCACTATATATTGTCAGACTATATTTGACAGTCAGTCTTCATTATAATATGCGAATGTATGACTCCTCTTCAGGTGGCAGGATGTTGCGCTTGATGCAGGTGAATATGAAGGATGCCGGTCGCTACACCTGTGTGGTGACTAACGTTGCAGGAGAGGAGAGGAAGAACTATGAACTCTCTGTTTTAGGTGAGTATGCGACAGCTGTCAGAAGGGTTAGAGAACTTTTGGGTTATAGCTCCTGGTATTCATGAATAGTTCCACGGCTATTCTAAGGCAGAGGGCCTTCTCGGTAGTGGTGCCTGCCCTGTGGAATGCCCTCCCATCAGATATCAAAGAAATAAACCACTATATGACTTTTAGAAGACATCTGAAGGCAGCCCTGTTTAGGGAAGTTTTTAATGACTGATGTTTTAATGTATTTTTAATCTTTTGTTGGAATCCGCCCAGAGTGGCTGGGCAAACCCAGCCAGATGGGCGGGGTAGAATTTTATTATTATTATTATTATTATTATTATTATTATTATTATTATTATTATTATTAGTTGTTGTTGTTGTTGTTGTTGTTGTTGTTGTTGTTGTTAGAAATGTCAATCTGGAGAAAACCTGATATTTGCTCTGAATCAGCGTCAAAAATCGGGTTTTCCTGGGAGGAAGGGATGGGGTAATCAGAAGTGTGGATGAGCCTTAGGACTTTTATCACATCCAAATGACCTGAGAAGATAATAGGATGAATGCACATATCACGAATTATGGCGGCTCTCTTTATTTCCCTTGAAAGTCTTAGGAAAAAACCCAACGTAAATGAGTGTATTTAAGGTTTCATCATATACTTGACAAGGTGCAACATTTCTCACCCCTCAGCATGTTTTGAGAATATGGTTGCTGACAATGGAGAAGCATTTATGGTTTCTTATGTGAGCTAACTAGATGTCCTCATGCATATGCCTTTCTCGGTTTGTTTTTAACCATGTAAAAGTTCCTCCGGGCATTGTGGGAGAAAACAACCTGGAAGATGTGAAAGTGAAAGAGAGGCAGAGCCTCATGCTGACCTGTGAAGTAACAGGTAAGGCAAGGTTTATCTTAATTACAGGTGACTTGGCCATTTGTTGGGGCCAGATTAGATGGGATGTGGACAGCCAAATTCCTATCTCTGTGTCTGCTCTGTTTATATATGGAAGTGAGCCAAGCCAGGGAGGAAAGTGAGTGAAGTAAGTCAATTTGGGAAGTTGAAGTCTTTCTCTGTTCAGCTGCCGTCCCTTCCAACCTTCCAATTTATCCATTGAACAGGTGAACAAAGGTAGCCTCCTGTTATGTCCACTTTTGACCCTTATGTTATGTGCAGCAGAGCTGCAGGATCTTCTGTGAGCTTGGTTTTTAATTTATTTTTTAATGAGGAGACCTTGCTAATCTCAAATGTCTCTTCTCTCACATGTGCGAACTCACCCACGTGCCATCTTGATTGGGGCATGGGGCAGAACAACTCGAAGGAGGAATTGGCTACTGGGAACAAAAGATAAGGAGGCAATGCTTGTGTTCCATGTTGCTTTCACCACTAGTTAGAAGGTGGAGTCAGATTAATAGGGTCCACCGTGGATTTATAAAGGAGACTAAGCAAAGTGTTGAGTGGGAATGATTTCTCCCTTGGGCCATTTGTTCCCGAACAATATGCCCCAAACTAACAGACAGACAGATATCAGTCATTCTGTTCTAAAGGGCCATTGATAGGTTAAATTCAAAGTGTGAAGGAAACAAGCAAGAAAGGATTGTGCTATATATTTCTTCTAATGGTCAATTGCAGGCAAAATACTGACTCTTGCATACCATGGTTTGCAAATGGGGAAGAAGATTCAGGAATTCACACTCCTAGAATTGTAGAGCTTGAAGGACCATGAGGGTCATCAAGTCCAGGAATCTTTTTGCCCAGCGTGGGGCTTGAACCCACAACCTTTAGATTAAGAGTCTCCTGCTGTGTTGACTGAGCTATCCCTCCTCTCCAGTGTGGTGTAGTGGTTAAGAGCGGTAGACTCGTAATCTGGGGAACCGGGTTCGCGTCTCCGCTCCTCCACATGCAGCTGCTGGTGACCTTGGTCTAGTCACACTTCTCTGAAGTCTCTCAGCCCCACTCACCTCACAGAATGTTTGTTGTGGGGGAGGAAGGGAAAGGAGAATGTTAGTTGCTTTGAGACTCCGTAGGGTAGTGATAAAGCGGGATATCAAATCCAAACTACTACTACTACTACTACTACTACTCTTCTTCTTCTTCTTCTTCTTCTTCTTCTTCTTCTTCTTCTTCTTCTCTTGAATGATCCCCTCCCTGCATTGCTTAACTTCATAATTTAATATCATTTAATATAGGGGCAGGGAATTGCTTTCAGTCCGAGGGGCAGCTTCAAACTTGGCCAACCTTTCAGTGGTCATATTCCAATAGTGGGCAGGGCAAAAATCCCCAAACACAATGAAGAATAAACAAGGCCTCCAACCATCTATTCCATACACAAACACACAAGTTCCAGACAAACCAACGCTATGATCGGACCAAAGACGTAAGTTTCCCCTTTTGTATGGAAGAGGGGCTCATCTTTCCTTCTGTACTGTTACTGAGATTGGAGTTGGCAGATGAAGAAGGAACTGGAGCAAGAATACGGCTTTCGAATGCTGCAAGCCGAAGGCATTTCAGGTCATTAGCAGCGTCCTTAGAAACAGCAACTTCCCGCTGCTTCCTAGACTGTGCCAAATTCGAAAGCGATTCAACATTTTATGGCACGATTCCTTAGTTAAGCCAGGGACTGATTCTTAGGCCATGGCTTACGTAACTGCGCTGGACAAAGCCATGGAAAGTTCAGCTTTGCACAAAAGGGTCCCAAATGTGCTGCGGTAATTGGGATTGGTATTGGATGATATCACACGAGGGACGGGTTGGCAAAGTGGAATCACGGGTCAAATGGGGAGGCCTGGCAGCACTGCAGGTTTTATGTTGCATGTTCTCAGTTAGTTGTTGTTTTTTAGTTGTTTAGTCGTGTCCAACTCTTCGTGACCCCATGGACCAGAGCAAGCCAGGCACTCCTGTCTTCCACTGCCTCCTGCAGTTTGGTCAAACTCATGCTGGTAGCTTCAAGAACACTGTCCAGCCATCTTGACCTCTGTCGTCCCCTTTTCCTTGTGCCCTCAATCTTTCCCAACATCAGGGTCTTTTCCAAGGAGTCTTCTCTTCTCATGAGGTGGCCAAAGTATTGGAGCCTCAGCTTCAGGATCTGTCCTTCCAGTGAGTACTCAGGGCTGATTTCCTTGAGAATGGATAGGTTTGATCTTCTTGCAGTCCATGGGACTCTCAAGAGTCTCCTCCAGCACCATAATTCAAAAGCATCAATTCTTTGGCGATCAGCCTTCTTGATGGTCCAGCTCTCACTTCCATACATCACTACTAGGAAAACCATAGCTTTAACTATACGGACCTTTATTGGCAAGGTGATGTCTCTGCTTTTTAAGATGCTGTCTAGGTTTGTCGCTGCTAGTAATCAAGGTTAATGCTGGCACAGTTTCCTCTTGACAAAGTTTCCCAAGGCTGTTTCATTCTCTGGTTACAAGGGCAGCCCTGGTTGACATTAACCATGGTTCAGCATTGATGCGCATATAATGTTGGGCCATGGTTAAGACAGATAAAGAGAGCGAGAGAGCATTTGCAATGAAGATGGAAGGAAGGAATGGATGGGAGCTTGGTTCCAGAATTGCAAAGCATGGTTTAGAGGCAACCAGTGTTATGTCTGCACCAGATGTATTTTGTAAATACAGCCCACTGTGATTTTTCTCCACCGCAGAATTACTGTAAACTTTTACTTTGTGGTAGGAAAATGGGTTGCGTATACAGAGGCAAACCTGGCAGTAGGAAGGTGGGATAGTGGCCAACACAATATGAAGTAACTCAGGTGTAAAATAATTCTGCCCTTAAGACAAATGGTTATCACGTTTGCTTTGTAAATGTCCACAGCGAATGTATATCATCTTAGACCAAATTCAAACTGGTGATTAAAAAAAAACCACAACTATTGAATTTCACAGAGCTGTTCTGAAGTTCTCTACTAATGGAATATAAGGTTGTATTCAGTTCTAGTCCCACTCAGAGTAGACCCATTAAAATTAATGAACATGACTAATTTAGGTCCATTAATTTCAATTGCTCAGCTCTGAGTAAAACTTAGTTGGAGTCAATCCATGACTTTTTTTGCATTTGATGTTGGGCTCACATCTAACTGCCTCAGCAGACATGTACATAATAGCTCTCTGAAGAAGTGTTCTGTGATATATTTTTTTAAAATACCCTTACCTACCAACAAAAAATAGTCTGTACCTGTATGCATTATACCTATACTGTTCCTCAAATCTATATCTATAGCTATAGCTATATCATCTATAGCTATATCTATATCATCTATATCTATGTATCTATATCTTTTTCTGATATATAGTTTTCACTTTATATTTTAATTTTAAAGTTTCCTGAACAATGAAGTGTTAGAAGTCATTAACAGTTAAAAATATATGTTGCTGTTTGGTTTTTTGGTTTTTTAAAAAGGGAACCCTATCCCAGAGATCACATGGTTAAAAGATGGGCAACCTTTCCTAGAGGATGACAGCCATCAGTTAATATCCAACGGGCGCTTTCTTCAAGTTACAAATACACAAGTATCTGACACGGGGAGATACACCTGCATTGCATCCAATACAGCTGGAGACAAGAGCAAAACCTTCAGTGTTAATGTACTTGGTAAGATTCCTGTGTGTTTTCCATAGAAGAAGGCAGATCTGTTTCGACGGAATATGTCAGTAGAATATTTTGCATGCAATTTCCCCATACGTGTTGCACATCTCTATGCCGTTCTTAGTGATTTATCCACTTTTATACACACCTTTCTGTTATATGCATTTTTGTATACATTGGTCAGAGAACTGAATTGCAAAATTTGGAGAAATCTGAAGCTTGAAGGATGGCTGCATTTTGGTTCACATATTGGACTCTTCCATACATCTGCTTGTCCTGTGCCTAGAAAGCACAAGTCTGAGAAGTTTTGCCTTTGCTCCTCCACTTTTCCCTGGGAACCCAGGTCTTTAGTGCTAAATCAACCCAACTGCTTTTTTTTGTTTTCTGATTCAGTGCTAATGAACAGGTTTCCCCGGGGGGGGGGGGGGAGGAAGTAGCCGGGCAATGAAGGTGTGTCTAAACACATTGTTTCAGAATGTGTGAATGTGACTGAACCAAATTTCTTTCCCATCACAACATATAGCAATAAAAATGTGAATGCATTTATATAACAGAGGATATTATTATTATTATTATTATTATTATTATTATTATTTATACCCCACCCACTCTGGGTGGCTCCCAACAGAATTAATGATGATGATGATGATGATGATAATAATAATAATGCGATAAAACATCAGACATTAAAAGCATCCCTGAACAGGGCTGCCTTCAGATGTCTTCTAAAAGTCAAATAGTTGTTTATTTCCTTGACATCTGAAGGGAGGGTATTCCACCGGGTGGGTGCCGCTACCGAGAAGACCCTGTGCCTGGTTCCCTGTAACCTCAACTTACCGCAGGGAGGGAACTGCCAGAAGGCCCTCAGAGCTGGACCTCAGTGTCCGGGCAGAACGATGGGGGTGGAGACGCTCCTTCAGGTATACTGGGCTGAGGCCATTTAAGGCTTTAAAGGTCAGCACCAACACTTTGAATTGTGCTCGGAAACATACTGGGAGCCAATGTAAGTCTTTCAGGACTGGTGTTATATTATCTTGGCTGATGGATTTTCGTGCGAATTAAAAAAACGCAACCCAAATTATTACAGAAATGTGAGGAACCGAATTTAAGATTGGAAAAATGAGAAAAATGAGAGAATGAAAATGACGGGTCCGTCCATCCCTAGCTACGTGCAAAGCTGCTCACCAGGCTTTTGGTGCTTGGTTTAAATATAAATAGTTCTTGTCCCAGGAATCTTTGGAAATTGTAGGTTGGTGGTGGTGGTGGTGAGAATTTTGTTACAGATCCTTGGGCTTCCTTCAAAAGTACGAATCTCATAATTTCTTGGTAGTTGGGATGTTACCCTAGGGGTGTGCCCAGATGCACCCTAATGTTTCAAAAAATGGGGTTGTGGTGAGGGAAGCAGCAGTTTGGGGAGAGAAAAGGAGGAAGGGAGAAGCAGACACAGAGATGCAGGCAGAATAAAAAGACTGGAATGCCTGCATCTGCATCTGTCTCATGGTTCTGTTTCCACCCAGGCTCCACTCTCCACCTTTTGCTCACACCTGGTGAGCAGTATCTCATTCTCCAGGACAGGAAGGTGCAGAAACCTTAATGTGTTTTGGTCAAATCGGGTTAGCTCATTATCTGGTTAAACACAATGATCATGAAAATTGACTGTATCTTTGTTATAAACCTGGTTATCACAACAGCAAGAAATTAATAATGGTATTTTGTGTCTCATTTTTTAAAGTATTTTCAAGGTGAAGTTTAGATGTTAATTTAAAAAAAATAGTTTAGTTAAGTTTTAATTTGTTTGATGATAAAAATAAATCCTTTTATAGCAGAGTATGTATTCAATTGTTGCTCGGTCCCTGCTCCTGCCAACCTAGCAGTTTGAAAGCACGTCAAAGTGCAAGTAGATAAATAGGTACCACTCCGGCGGGAAGGTAAGCGGCGTTTCCGTGAGCTGCTCTGGTTCTCCAGAAGCGGCTTAGTCATGCTGGCCACATGCTGTACGCTGGCTCCCTCGGCCAATAAAGCGAGATGAGCGCAGCAACCCCAGAGTCGGCCATGACTGGACCTAATGGTCAGGGGTCCCTTTACCTTTTTATGTATTCAATAAATGTGCGTCTGTAAAATAAAAGTAAAAAAATCCCTAGGTGCACACCCTAATGAAATTTGATGTACATTCCTATGGATGTAACTAGATATGCCCTTGGATTTAGTAGCAGATATACCGGATGTTTTCTGCTGGGGCAAATATACGCACTTCCTTACCATCACTATCAAAGGTTCAAATGTGGTCACTGTGTTGAATATGCAGCTGGAATACACAGGAACCAGTCACTCTACTTTTCTCTTACGCTTCTCCTTCCCTCCACCCCTGGTTCTTGTTCAGTGTCTCCATCTATTGTGGGTGCAGATAATGACGGGGGCACCGAAGAAGTCACAGTTATTTTGAATAACCCCACATCACTGGTTTGCGAGGCTTATTCCTATCCCCCGGCTACAATCACCTGGCTAAAAGATGGAGCTCCCATAGAATCAAATAGGAATATCAGGATTTTGCCAGGTAATACATTTATGTTTCTTTATATTATTTGGATTGCAGTTTTTGTCACTGTATTACTCAGAGAAGTCTAGGTGGGGCAGAAAGTGATGCACAAGTTTTAGTCAATTGCTGCTCTTCAAGTGGGCAGAATTTAATGTGTTCTGCATCTTGTACAGCTATATTCTGGTAGGACGATTGCAGGTTTTTTTTAAAAAAAATGTTTTACCACTTCACTTATCCCAAAAGCATTAGGAGCAATCAGATCGACTAAACATCTAAATATTCCCTCTACATAAGAATGAACACATGAGGGAGAAGACTAGGTCAGAACCTTTCTTCCTGGCATTTTGTTTCCATATGGAAGGAATGTTTTTTTGGAGGAACGTTCACTTACATGAGCTTCATTCTCATTACAAGAGAGAGAACCTTTTAATCCATCTTAACTGTGCAAACCTGAAGTTCTGGTTTATCCTTGAATCCCTCATGCAAAATAGTGACAGTATGGAGCAGTCTTTCTGACTTTTGGGGCCCCAGGTGAACTACAACTCCCATCATCCCTGCCTAGCAGGGCCAGTGGTCACCGATGGTGGGAGTTGTTGTCCAACAATATCTGGAGACCCAAGGCTGGTCCAGAATCACTCTAGCTAGAGCCCACCTCCCAAGTATTCCTTTAGTTCTTTGGCTTTAGCATGTGATGAAGTGAGCATGGTTTCATTTTATTTCATTGACATTGTTAGCCAACCATGATTCATACAGAGTCCCTGCCTGTTTCAGAGGAAAGCCTACAAGCATTAATTTAAACAAACCATATTGTTTCACAGGTGGTCGAACGCTACAGATTCTGAATGCCCAGGAAGACAACACTGGCAGATACACTTGCATAGCTACAAATGAAGCGGGGGAAATGTTAAAACACTATGAAGTCAAAGTCTACAGTAAGCATGCTAACAATCTTGCTGTAATCCCTATACAGTAGTACCTTGGGTTACATACGCTTCAGGTTACAGACTCCGCTAACCCAGAATTGTTACCTCGGGTTAAGAACTTTGCTTCAGGATGAGAACAGAAATTGTGCTCCGGCGGTGTGGCGGCAGCAGGAGGCCCCATTAGTTAAAGTGGTACCTCAGGTTAAGAACAGTTTCAGGTTAAGAACGGACCTCCGGAACGAATTAAGTACTTAACCCGAGGTACCACTGTATTTTTGGTTTTATTGCCCCAAGTTTTCTCTCTGTTGCTGCTTGGGATTTATGATGCAACCTCATTCAATGACTGAATTATTCACCTATGGACCAAAGTATATGAAGCCATATACCTACATTTTGTTTTGTTTCGTTTCTCCCTTGGCATGCTAGCACCAGGGGAAAGGCTTGGAGCAGGGAGCTTATATGTCTGAGGGAAAGGAGCAGCCTGCCAGGTTGGTAGTGGAAGACAGGCTGCTTAACTTTTTCTCTTCCAGCCATTTCCCCCATTCAAAATAGCTTCCAGCACCTGTTGTTGCAGGTGCTGTAGAAAAGAACTTTCCGCCTACAGGCAAAAAAGCAACTTGAAGTGTGGATGTTTTTGAGTGGAAAAAAAAAAAAGACTAGAGAAGAAACAGTTAAGCAGCCTTTGCCATGCTTCCTCTTGAGACTGCAGACACCCATAGCTGCATTTCTTTAAAAAATAAAGAAGTTTCGTGTGTATGTCATGTCTTCTTTGGTCTTAGGTTTTTCAGCTGGAAAGCCCATCAAAACAAAAACATCCAGTTGTTAGAGCAAAGGGCAGATGGTGGCCTCTTGTTGTACCGTTCCACACAATAGGGGCAGCCACACAGAAAGCCCTGCTCTGAGTTACTGTGGCACAGGCTTCTGCGATCTTTGGGACTTTCAGGAGAAACTAACTCTCTTGCAGACAGCAGCAATCTACTGGATGTATAAGGGATGCGGGTGGCGCTGTGGTCTAAACCACCAAGCCTCTTGGGCTTGCCGATCGGAAGGTCGGCGGTTCAAATCCCCACGACGAAGTGAGCTCCCGTTGCTTGGTCCCAGCTCCTGCCAACCTAGCAGTTCGAAAGCACGCCAGTGCAAGTAGATAAATAGGTACTGCTGCAGCAGGAAAGTAAATGGCTGGAAAGTACTCCAGCACCCTCGGCCAGTAAAGCGAGATGAGCACTAGAACCCCAGAGTCATCTGTGACTGGACCTAATGGTCAGGGGTCCCTTTACCTTTTACAAACAATCTAGCTTCTGCCTTCTGAGCCAGCATGCAGATCAATCCCAAAGGCAGCCCCACATACAGCACATTGCAGTAATCCAGTTACCCTGAACGACTAATTGCTGATGTGCGCATTCATGTGGTACAAATCACCCAGCTCTGCATGACTCCTACCCATGTACGCTCTCTTTCTGATAATGCAGTGGATATTTAAGTGAGAAGTAAAGGCAAAGGGACCCCTGACCATTAGGTCCAGTTGTGGCCGGCTCTGGGGTTGCGACGCTCATCTTGCTTTATTGGCCGAGGGAGCCGGCATACAGCTTCCGGGTCATGTGGCCAGCATGACTAAGCTGCTTCTGGCGAACCAGAGCAGCACACGGAAATGTCGTTTACCTTCCCGCTGGATCGGTACCTATTTATCTACTTGCACTTCAATGTGCTTTCGAACTGCTAGGTTGGCAGGAGCAGGGACCGAGCAACGGGAGCTCACCCCGTCACGGGGATTCGAACCGCCAACCTTCTGATTGGCAAGTCCTAGGCTCTGTGGTTTAAGCCACGGTGCCACCCGTGTCCCATTGAAGTGAGAAACCATATTTCAATTAATGGGGTCTTTCTTTCTGTGCAGTCCCTCCTACCATAAACAGAGGGGACTTGTCTGGAGTGGGTTTATCTCCTAAAGAAGTGAAGATCAGAGTGAACAACAGCCTTACACTGGAGTGTGAAGCACATGCAATTCCTGCTGCGGGCATCAGATGGTACAAGGATGGACAGGCCAGTCACCAAATTATTTCCTTTCAACGAGCAGTTTTAAAAACAAAGTTTTCTACAGCACTGTCTTCTTTCCCTCTATCCCATCTCACAAAAACATAGTAATTCAGCACCCTAGGAAGCTATCTTTTCTTTCCATGGAATGCAGAAAGCTGTGAATACCATGCCATCTCAGAACCACAGGATGGCATATGAGGAAATGCCTCCTGCCTTCTGTCTTTTTTGCAATTCCACAGCGCTCCTCCTTAGTCTTCCTTTTTAGCACTCTGTGCTTAGAATCAGTTCCATATTTTGCTTTCACTGGCATTTGGATTATTGCTCTTGGCTCCTAGAATTTTATAGGTACTGACATAAGAGTCAATCCAATCAACTGAGAACTGGATGCTCTAAGTTTTTCCAGAGCTGGTCTTTTGGCAAGAGTTAAGAATCCCCGTATGAGGAAGCATATTAATAGAAATATTATTCTTGTTTCTGTTGGCAAAGCGGAAGGGACCAGCATACGGTCCCTTTTAAAACGACTCTCTTCTTAATAATTTGCAAGTAAACAAATTGGAAATAATAATAGCTTCAACACTGGGATGGAAATACTAGGAAAAATGGACTGTTGGATCATGACTTATTTCAGAACTGCACAACTTGCAGCCCAAATGCATGTGAGGTCTTTAGGTTAACCTCCTGTTTTTTTCTGCCTCCCCAGAACCACAAGAACAGAAAGGTCCAATATCAAACACTGGGCAGAGGGGAAATGGGGAACAGGTTCCTGGGTGCACAAATTCATGAGGTTGTAGTTAATGCTACTCAGAGTAGACCCATTGACTTCAATGGATATGACTCATACATTCAGTTCAATAGCTCTACTCTGTGTAGAAGTTAGTTGGATACAACCCAACGAGGGCCAGGTTGAAGTAAGGTGTTATATTAGCATAAGCCAGTGCAACAAGTCCTACTAGTGCAGTGGGACTCCCCCCCTCCCAGTACAGACCCTGCACCCCCACCAAAGGCTCTCCCTTCTCCCCCACAATGCAACAGTTAAAAGAAAAAACTGCTCCCTTTCCCTTATGGGGTATTCCAGAGCCCATATAGAGTCCTTAGGTGTGTTCCGTATCAGTAGGAGAAAATAACAGAGGCCAACCAGAGTATATTGAGAAGCAAAGCGGCTAGTAAGCCTGATCTTTATTCAAGGAACTGTTGCAACAGGGTCCCCACTCACCACACGCAGGAGGGAGGAGAACCCTGAACAAGCCCTTATATAGACTTTTGAAATTGCCCACCCTGTAGCCCAAGACCACTCCCCAAAACATCATGCATACATCACAGAAGGAGGCGGTCTTCAGCAGAAATCCTGTCTGCCAGGATACCTGAAGATGGTCACTGATTGCATTACCTGGACAGCCTTACCATTCTTTAGTGATGGTTAATACTTTAGTTGCTGAATCCAGGTCACAGGCTCACCCTATTCAAACACAAATACGCCCTTAAGACAGGATTTGCAAGCAAAAAGACAATGGGAAGGCTTTCTCCATTTGCCTCCCTTACTGCAGAGGAATATTTGAGGTCATTGGGAGAGTCAAAATGGCTTCAGGATGGCTCTCCCGTACTATTTCAGACACTTGGTTCATATATATGTGCAATGATCTCCTTAGTGTGATGTTTAATTCTACCCATAGTAATTGAACGCAACACGTTTTCAATTACCTTCCCCATAGTGATTCTTAGGCACTAGCCAGCCACTTGAATCTTGAGCTCTCTAAGTCCAATGCAAAGTCTTGCAGGCTTGGTTTTGCAGCTCCAGTGCAAAAACCACATCACTGGTTTGACTTTGCGGGTCACAAAATATGGGCACGTTTTATGCATGTAACACTTAACGGGCATTTAAAAATAATGATGAAATTCTCATGTACGCTTCTTGATAATTAAACCACAGCCTATTGCATCAGATGACCACATAACAATCCAAGCCAGTGGGCGCGTTCTGCAAATCAAGTCAGCTCAGATATCTGACACTGGCCGTTACAGTTGTATAGCCTCAAATATTGCTGGAGAGGATGAGCTGGAGTTTGATGTCAACATCCAAGGTAAAAAGGGTCTTGATTTCCACCTACCTATCCATCTCTTTGGGTGATAAGAAAACCCCCAAATATGGGACGCGGGTGGTGCCGTGGGTTAAACCACAGAGCCTAGGACTTGCCGACACATGACCTGGAAGCTGTCTGTGGACAAACGCCAGCTCCCTTGGCCAATAAAGCGAGATGAGTGCTGCAACCCCAGAGTCGGTCACGACTGGACCTAATGGTCACGGGTCCCTTTACCTTTACACGGCCCTTCACTTCATCAAATCTGGCCCTCATTGCAAAAAGTTGCAAATCTGGCCCTCATTGCAAAAACACCACTGACTTAATATGTTAAGAGCAATTGCTTGTACTATTTATTAGCAAAATGGGTGGCTAGCATGCAGTTAGGTATATTGGGAGCAAAAATGGAAGGGAATAGGAAAGATTAAATGTCTTGTTCTTTTCTACTTGCCTATTGTCCGTGTCATCTATCACAGTTCCCCCTAATTTCCGAAAACCGCCTGGAAGCTGGGAAGATGGTGACGTTCTAGATGGCCAGGGAGGAGGAGCAAAAGATGTGATCATGAATAATCCTCTTTCTTTGTACTGTGAGACGAATGCTGTTCCCCCTCCGGTACTCACATGGTATAAAGATGGTTACCCTCTGAGTTCCAGTGATAAAGTATTGATCCTGCCAGGTCTGTATTAAACAAATGAGCAATTATGATTTAAGATAACCAGCCAATGTCCACTCAACTGTCTTAAGAAAAGCATTTCTTCAAGGGCATTTTATGTTAAGGTTATTGTTTGAAATCATTTGGGTAAACCTATGAATGCTGCAGACGCGGGTGGCGCTGTGGGTTTAACCACAGAGCCTAGGACTTGCCGATCAGAAGGTCTGCGGTTTGAATCCTCGCGACGGGGTGAGCTCCCGTTGCTCTGTCCCTGCTCCTGCCAACCTAGCAGTTCAAAAGCACATCAAAGTACAAGTAGATAAATAGGTACCACTCCGGCAGGAAGGTAAACGGCGTTTCCGTGCGCTCCTCTGGTTTGCCAGAAGCGGCTTAGTCATGCTGGCCACATGACCCGGAAGCTGTACGCCAGCTCCCTTGGCCAATAAAGCAAGATGAGCGCCGCAACCCCGGAGTCGGTCATGACTGGACCTAATGGTCAGGGGTCCCTTTACCTTTACCTTTACGAATGCTGCAGGATGCTGAGATGCCCTGCACTTTCACTTTTACCTTGCATATTTATTTTTGTTACAATAATTAAATTAGCTCCCCCACCCCAGCCCAGTGTCCTTGACTTCAGGTGCCGTCACCACTCTGAGTTGTAGTAGAGAAATTTATGTGTGAGCTAATAAGAAATAATATGCTTCCAATTCACACACATGAACACTGCCAACCACAAAACTAAGAATTGCAAAACATAGGGACTTTTGTAGGGAGTTTAATTCAGGGAAGGGCATTCAAAGTAATGCACTAGTATTAAAACGTTCTAGTAATTTTTTTTGGGGGGGGGACACGGGTGGCGCTGTGGGTTAAACCACAGAGCCTAGGACTTGCTGATCAGAAGGTCGGTGGTTCGAATCCCCGTGACGGAGTGAGCTCCTGTTGCTCGGTCCCTGCTTCTGCCTACCTAGCAGTTCGAAAGCACGTCAGTGCAAGTAGATAAATAGGTACCAATCCAGTGGGAAGGTAAACGTCATTTCCGTGCACTGCTCTGGTTAGCCAAAAGCGGCTTAGTCATGCTGGCCACATGACCCGGAAGCTGTACGCCGGCTCCCTCGGCCAATAAAGCGAGATGAGCACTGCAACTCCAGAGTTGGCCAAGACTGGACCTAATGGTCAGGGGCCCCTTTACCTTTACTAATACCTTTGAGATCACTTCCTCCCTTTTGTGTTTTTCCTGTACCATCTGCTTGCCAAATCCAAAGATATAGAGATGTTTTGAGTGGCTGTTGTGCAGCCTTGAAGCTTCCTTGCCCCAGACACATTGCAGAATCTGAGTCTGAGCATTTCGCGGGTCTGCCATAAGACTTTTGCGTGTGTTTGGCCAGCTCTCGCATACTTTTTATATCGGCAATATGCATTATACAAAAACACCTTTTCTCATTGTTTTCTTTGGTTTCAAAGCATTGTGATCTTCCTTTAAAACCCCCCAAAATGAGTTAGGTCCAAAATGTAAATAAAACCTAATTTTGGAGGAAGACATGATGAAGGTTCAGCTATCTCTGCAAACAGATGCTTGCTTCTGTGGATGGAATTGGGTGCATGTTTTTATTTTAGGATAGGCCATGGGTGGGTGGGGGGGATGCAGAAGTATATCCATTCATTCAGGTCTTGGGAGAGATTTGTGTTTAGATTAGAACGCTGGAAAGTTCATTTTTGTGTTCTTTCTAGGAGGTCGTGTCCTGCAGATTCCACGGGCGCAGAGTGAAGATGCTGGACGATACACATGTGTGGCTGTAAATGAAGCTGGGGAGGATTCCATCCAGTATGATGTCCGCGTGCTTCGTGAGCTCACCTTACTTTGTTCAACTTTATCCATCCTCTAGCCTTTTTAATGTTGGGAAAGGGACTTGGTAAAAACTTTTAAGAGTCTTAGAGCTGTAAGGGATCCTGAGCGTCTATGCAGAAACGGAACAGGCTTTCTAACTGAAGGGTCTGTTGCGTCTCGAGGCCCCAAGACCCACCCCCAAAATAAATACACACAGACACTTATATTAGTTTAAGTTTGGGGGCAAATTTTGGCCACAACTTTATTGAAATAAAATCAGGTGAGCAGTATTGGCTTAGGCATTGACTCCCCACTATAACTGACTCCACCTCTCAGGGTGATCGTTCAATGGGGTAAACCAAACGAGGGAGCAAGGTCTATGAGGACCAACCTATGCTCACCCCACGGTTCCTGTGGTCCTGGCATGGCCCTAGCCCCTCAAGCGGACTTCAGACGAGATCCAGGACCCCCAGATTCCTTTAACGGAATACCCAGTTCCTGGAGGGGCAGGTGATGGCCGCACCTCCCCTCCCCGCAATCCAACTGAGCCAATGCCTAACCGCCACCTTACAAGTTGTGACGATTTGCTAAGGGGTAGGCGAAAACCCAATGGCTAAAAGCCAATCTGCCAAATGGAAAAAATTCGTACCCAGCCCCTGTTCCAAAACAGGCAACCCAAACCAAAGCAAGGCCAAGCGACTCTACGTAAACTAGGGAGGGTGGCGGGTGTTCAGCCGCGCAAATGCAAGTGCCCCACTTGTATCATACTGCTGCTTTTAAAGCCCCTGGGATCACGCCACCCACTGGCTATTGGCTAAAACAGCCTGGCATGATCCCAGGGGAATGGCCAGGACTTCCTGCTCCTCCCCCCATTTTAACCCTGTCAGGTGAGCTCTTGGGTCCTGAGCGCAACCAGGACCCTCTGTTATGAGGATCCCATTTGTGCAAACAAGGCAAGCAAGAGCTTCATTCGCCACCCTTTTTTATATCTCAAAATTGTTGAAGGTATCTCAATCCCACCTCTCAGTTGCAAAAAAGCATCTCCCAAGGCAGTTAACAAATAAACCATAAAACCTAGCAAACTAACATTGTACAGTGAAACTGCCGTTCTAAATACATTTTGTGGACCGTGTGTGCTTTTTTTGTGTGTCAGTGCATCACAAGATTTTCTTTTGTGAAACAGGCATTTTGTGGTGCTTACAACAGTATCTTAGATTTCCAAATAATGCCTGCAGCCCGTTCAAGGTTGGGAAGCCCTGAGTCATCTGCATAATCATTCCCCCTGCCCCCCGATCCTAGGCAGTTCCATGTAAACATCCAGAAAGAATGAAGCAAATGTTAATCTAACAATTCGAACTGAAAAGTTAAAAAGTTGGAGAGGCTGACCCATTAGAGTGAATGGGGGACACTGCCCCATAACCTCAGTCTGCCTTCAGATGACTCTCAGCTTTCTCCTCAGTTCCAGCAGAATGGGGACAAAACTAGAATTACTTGGCTCTGCCTGTCATTGGCTCTTGCGCCACCTACTGTTGGGCTCCCTGTCTTCTATCCTACCAGTTGAAATGGGCACCAGTCACCACTTGCTCTGTGACAAGCATGGCTTTCAGTAAGACCCCCTAATGCGCCTGAACGAAACTGAAATGGAAGGCTGGGCCTTGTGGTTCTTCCGAATGTGCAGATCCAGCTCTCAGTCTGCAGAAATGACTCCGGTGTGAGATCCCAGTGTGCCATGGCTGAGGCAAAAACTCTAGATGAGCTTATTTTTCCATTGTTTGCTTCTACATTTGTGACACAAACATGCTGCTATGTAGTTCATGTACTGGGATATCTGATTGGCTTGTGAGAGAATAGTTGAAAATTGATTTCGCTTTTTCACAAAGCCCTATGCCTTTGGAGTCATTATTGACCTCACAGGGATTTTTAAAATACGCAAACCCATGCCTCCTATTCTAGACCACGTAACATTCTCTGTATCTACTTGTAATAAAAGAGTTGTGTTTCAGTGCCTTTCCATGTAGGGGTGTGTGTCTGTTTTAATTAAGCCTTCATTAACAGCAAGGCCTAGGGCTGCTGTGTTTCCCTGATAAATGTGTTAGATTAATCACTGAAAAGGTGCCCCTCTGTTGAATTCTGTTATTTACTATTCAGCCAAGTTTTTTCTGCAATATACTTAAATCTAAAATACATGAATTTAAGTTTTTTTTAGCCCTGATCCGTGTTTATGAATGGTGGCTTTAAGCACAGTAAGACTATTCAGCATCTTGGGGTATTAATCGGAAATCCAGATTCTATTTCACTCTCAATCCACTTTGGCCAGGCTTCAGCGGAGCTAAAATGGCTCAAA
>JAXCMG010000180.1:184442-212023 GCA_034642415.1 Podarcis siculus | reverse complement strand
ATTATTATTATTATTATTATTATTATTATTATTATTATTATTATTATTATTCCTCTTTAAGGTAGCGATTCTTCCTTCTGGTGAAAGCCAAGGAAATAACATTGCTTATATTCCCTCCCACTAAGTCCCTCCCAGCATAAAAGACCACAGCGGAGCAGCACTTTCCGTCGTGAATGTGCGAGTGGGAACTCCGGTGACATTAGAGTGCGAATCCAATGCCGTTCCACCTCCTGTCATCAGCTGGTACAAGAACGGGCGGATGGTTGCAGCCTCATCTAACATGGGGGTCGTAGCTGATGGGCAGATGCTTCATATTAAAGCTGCTGAGGTATGCTATTCTGCTTTTTAAAAAAACTTGCAGCCCATTTTTTATAACATGAATTAGGTCTTCGTCTTGCCAAAGGCAAGGTGGTTCTTTTAAAATGAGAGATTAAGAAGCAATACAAAATACATAAGTGAGTGAGAAGATCAAAGGTTTTATTTTAAGACAGCAAGCAATGGATACATACCAAGCAAGCACTTCAACCCACCACTTGGAAGCCCTCAAGAAGCATCAAAGCGACTCCCCCAGGTAGCCTCCGTTTGCACAGCTCTGCGGCCGATCAGTCTGTGTACGAGCTTCAGAGAAACTCTGTCAAACCTGTCCGGTTTTATAGATAGCCTGTGTAGCTTGCCAGACTGGCTACATGCAGATCACTAACTGTTTGAAATACATTTTGCCATCCGGATTCATTTCCCATACAGTCTTCAATTGACATATGCTAAATGCAAAGAAAAGGGGGGAGGGAGGGACGTGGGTGGCGCTGTGGTCTAAACCGCTGAGCCTAGGGCTTGCCAATCGGAAGGTCGGCAGTTTGAATCCCCACGACGGGGTGAGCTCCCGTTGCTCTGTCCCAGCTCCTGCCAACCTAGAAGTTCGAAAGCACACCAGTGCAAGTAGATAAATAGGTAGCGCTGTGGTGGGAAGGTAAACGGTGTTTCCGTGCGCTGCTCTGGTTTCGCCAGAGTCATGCTGGCCACATGACCCAGAAAGCTGTCTGCAGACAAGCGCCAGCTCCCTCGGCCTGTAAAGCGAGATGAGCACCGCAACCCCAGAGTTGTTCGCAACTCGACTTACTTGTCAGGGGTCCTTTACCTTTACCTTTTTAAATGCAAAAATAGCAATACATTGGAACAGAGTGTTAAAGGAAGAGATGATTGTGGGGGAAACCAACCATCTAGCTTCAAAGCCCTTTCTGTAGTTTGAGGGTTATAAGCAGATCCTCATTTACATACTCATTAATTGGCAAACCACAGAAGATAGGTTTCATTCCCTTCCCCACTGCCTGTATTGATTTTTTTTGCATGGCCAGTTGCATATTTGAATAAATTGTCATGATCAGTAGTCATGGGCATACATGGGCAAATGTAAATAGCTCATTTTACGCATATTTCACCTTGGTATACCAGCCGATTTTTGCAGCCGGTTTGCTTTCCTATTCAGAAACAAGAACATGGATTGAAAAAAGAAGTCTTCGCCTTTTTGCCTTAAAAGCAAACAAGAAAATAAAGCTTTAAAGGGAACTGGTCTATTTATAAAACGTTTGAAACTGAATTAGCCCATCAGAACAATATTTTTAAAAAAAAAATTCTGCAGGAGAATATCTTTATTAGGACCAACTAACAAATTACGAAATAGTCACGAGCGGGGATGTAGTTAGGGTGAGGGTAGAAAAGCCTTAGTGTGTGCCATGGTATAATTTCAGAAACGTAGAAAATGTGAATTTAGAATTAAAATAGAAACTGTTCTCTCATGGTGCCTGAGATAGTATGCTTAGGATGAGATCATGGTATGTGTTTTCGAATGGCCCATGTTACAGTATCATGTTAGCAAGATGGGTGGTGTTTTTATTCAAAAATTTGAAGCTGTTAATTAGGAAAGTGGCTTGCATATCCTTTTCCTTCTTGTATTCTCAGGTGTCTGATACAGGCCAGTATGTATGTAAAGCCATAAATATTGCGGGACGAGATGATAAAAATTTCCATCTTAACGTTCATGGTAAGCTTATACTGTGTTAACCTTTAGTGCATGGGTCGGCAAACTAAGGCCCGGGTGCCGGATCCGGCCCACGAACGGTCTGGGAATTGCCGCATGGATCGGTGTGGGGATTCTGATCATTTGGGCTGCGCCAATTTCCCCCCTCTCCCTCACACACACTGTGGCGGCACCTTCTCCCTCCCTCCTCCTGGCTTCTCCCTGCCCTGCCTAGAGGAGGAAGGGCGCTGGGCTTTGTTGAGCCACAGTTGGCTGAGCGCCATTTTAAGCAGCCCCTCTCTGGAGCCAGCCCTTTTGCGCCACTCATCGTCCCTCTATGCCACCAGCCCCTGCTGCTCGCAAGGCACAGGTAGGCAGCCACCAGGGCTTGTCCACTGCTGTGGAGAAGGGAGGGGAGAGTAGTGGAGGGGATTTCCCTCCCCCAAATAGTCCGGCCCCCCACAAGGTCTGAGGGATAAGTGGACTGATCCCCTGTGGAAAACGTCTGCTGACCTCTGCTTTAGTAACTTGAGGGCACCCAAGCCCCAAAGTTCCCAGGAGAACAATAAAATACACTGACACAGAGTATTTTGGTTTATGGGTTCAAATTGGCCACAACATTATTGGTTACAGATGTGAGTAGTTTGGCTTAGGCATTGGGGTGAAGCCAGGTTATGTCTTGACTCCTGCCCGTCTGTAGGGAGTCCATGGAAGGGTAAACCACTGATAGGGGGCGCCCTATGACTTACAGCAGATAGTACACAAAACAAATGAAATACCGTGAAAATCCCTGAAACAAAAAGTAATCGACTAGAAATATTATCTTATAGAAATAAACTAAATAATAAAAATCAAAAGTTTAAGGTAAAAATTAGAAAAACCTAGAATTGAACAAAGCCTTAACTGGATGCCGGCTACAAACCTCGTTTCACTGAACTATTCAGTTTCCTCAGAAGGAAATAGAGAAATCATAAACCTTAAATGACCAAATTCAAAGAAAGGGGGTAAAACTCCCAAAAATTCTGAAGTATTATAATCCTAGCTCGACCTAGGTGAAGCAAAGCGCAGTAATAAAGGATTAAGGACTCAAAGGTCCAGTTTCTAAAACTGAGTTTACAAAAAAGGTTTGAAAACCTAAATGGCAAGTTTTAGACACAGCCCAACTTGAAGAAAGCCAAGCACAGTAAGAAAGAGTTGAGGACTCAGCTGTGAAAATTTTAGTATTGCCTTTACAAAAAGGTTTAAAAAACCTAAATGGCACAAATTCAAAGAAAGGAATACAAGATAAGCTGTTTTAGATTTTAAACAAACTCAAGAGCAGGGCTGAAATGCTCCCATGGTCTAGATATTCCTTCTGATGTTAAAGACTGATACAGGGTGTTTCCAATCACAGGTTTATATACTATAGGGGCTGTGACATGGCCCTAGCCCACATCCAGGCTTTTGACAGAATTCACAACCCGGCTCCCTTTAACAGGATACTCTTACTGAGGAGGAGCTGGCGAAAGCAACAACCTCCCCTCCAATCAAACAAAGGCTTACCCAATTCCTAACCTCACAAAAGTTGTGACGATTGCTACTAGGTAGGCGAAAACCAAATGGCCGGTGGCAATTTGCCAAGTGGAAAAAATTCCTACCTGGCCCCAACAACATGGCGACCGACAATTGCCATAGCAAGGCCATATCTGAGCAAAGCATGAAAAGAGGGTGGGTGGTTTGGGTGATCCAACGAAGAGGCTAGGAAGAGGGGGCCGGCCGGCTGGCTGTGCAGCGATTGAATCACCTGTGGCCACACTCACCCTGCCAGCTGATTGGCTGGGGCCGTCCCCCAGCACAGATGACGCGGCCGGCTGTGACGTAGTGGGGAAGGCAGCGTACCTCTCCACCCTACAGTAGAAAACTGTTGAGGCCCGGCTTCAGCCCCTGCGATACCAGGGAACCCTCAGACGCGTCATACCTGAGCCAGCCAATTGGCTGGCTCGGGGGGCATGGCCTTGGCTATTTGAGGCTGGCACAGCCAGGGGTCTCCCTCTTTCCCGCGCCGCAGCTGACCTGGTCTGTTTTATTGTTATGCAGATGAAGGGGGGGAGGTAGCGCCATCACCTCCCCCCAAATCAAAGGGTAGTCCGGTAAAGGATTCCGGGGGCGTGGCCTTGCCCTAAGCCTATGGAGGTGTGGACCCACGGCACGCCACCACGTGGTGACCCCGGGGGGAGGTCCTAGTTGACGTGCCTTAGCAGGACTCCCCCTACGACCAGTTTTCAAGCAGGCAAGCTGAAGCCGGTTAGTTGTTAGGGCCAATGCCTAAGCCAATACCGCTCAATTCCTGTAATCAATAAAGTTGTTGCCAAATTTGACCCATTAACTCGAATTCTTGTGTCTCGTGTCTTTATTTTGGAGGGGGGAGGCGGGAACTCGCCACGCAACGCCGGCCACCAGGTAAAAGGTCAGCAGCCTTAACCAACAGACTGACCCATATAGTTAATCAACCTACTTTGCTGTGCATGGGGTGCTTCTTAATTATGTTCGTGCTTATGATGATTGCATAACGGGAAGCTGTGGCTGGCTGGAGAGAGAAAAGGGGGCAAAGTGTGGGGTCTCCAGTCAGAGCATCTCATTCTCCCAGATGAGCCAGTTGGGTTATTATGCGCATGTGTCTTACCACTGTTCTCATTCACAGTGCCCCCCAGCATTGAAGGCCCTGACCTGGAGTGGATCAATGAAACCATCAGTAACCCTGTGACCTTTTCGTGTGACGCTACTGGAATTCCTCCACCAACGATAACGTGGCTTAAGGACGGGAAGCCCCTCGGTAATACGTTCTGCAGCTTCCATAGCCATTAGTCCTTTTAAATGGTCACAAGATGTGAAATAGAAAATAAAGCGGGTTGTGTTTGGCTACAGTGGAGGTGACCCTTGGGGTTCTTGAATATGGCTTCCAGAGATGACCTTGTTTCTTACTGAGCTACAGTCAGCAAAAGAGACAGGAAGACAGGCAGTTTGGGGGCAGGGTCTTTCACTGCTCTAGCCTCGAGGTTTTATGGTTTTTCTCGTAGTATGAAACTCCTCCTCTTCTATTTTAAAGTAATCACTATTGCAAGTAATCAAGAACTTGTTCAAAAGCTGGATTTCTCAAATGGTGGAAATGGGTGCCATTTTGTGACATGGCAAAGAGAACAAAGAACGGATTAAAAGGTAAAGGGACCCCTGACCATTAGGTCCAGTCACGGATGACTCTGGGGTTGCGGCGCTCATCTTGCTTTATTGACCGAAGGAGCCGGCGTATAGGTCATGTGGCGAGCATGACTAAGACGCTTCTGGCGAACCAGAGCAGCGCACGGAAACGCCGTTTACCTTCCTGCTTGAGCGATACCTATTTATCTACTTGGACTTTGACGTACTTTCGAACTTCTAGGTTGGCAGGAGCAGGGACCGAGCAACAGGAGCTCACCCCACTGTGGGGATTCGAACTGCCGACCTTCTGATCGGCAAGTCCTAGGCTCAGGGCCCCTGAGTCAGCAGTGTTCAGTTAAGTGTCAGAGTCTGAAAGTCAGTTGACTCACCTACAGCAAGTCTAGTGAAAGGACCATAGACTGTAGGTGGCTCTCCCCAGCCTGTCATTCCAAGATTGGGGACTCACCCGCTGGCCTGTTGTGCCAAGATGAAGGGGGCTGGGTGGGGAGGAAAGCAGGGTGAACCGAACGGGGTATATGGGCCTTTTGTTCCCGTTCCCTAATTAAGTATAGGTATATGGTGGCTGGTTGTTTATTTTTTAGAAATGGTTTACAAGTTTGAGGTGAGAATGATCCGATTTGTAAGAAACCGAAACTTCTGCGGTCTGATTTCTTCTTGTTTCCCTGCTTTTAGAAAACTCTGCATCCCTCGAAATGCACATTTTGTCAGGAGGCAGCAAGCTGCAAATTGCCAGGTCTCAGCATTCGGATAACGGGAACTATTCCTGCATTGCTTCAAATGTGGAAGGCAAAGCTCAGAAATTTTACGTTCTTTCTGTTCAAGGTATGTTTGTGTATACTCTCCTGTTGGCTTGTGTCCAACGTAGCACTTAGTGAATGTTCTATAAGCACAAGGAATACTCTCCCTCTCTCTACCTCCCGTGTGTCCCCTAAATGTGTTCGTTGAATACCACCCATGGTACAACTTCGCTGTATCCTGACACCATGATATTTCACATTCCTCCCCTCCAGCAGCAACCGGCAATTTTGAGCAGGAGTTGGAAAAAGCAAAATGACATGGTGGTTAACAGTGTTGATATGTTCTACTAGACTTTAGTACCTGTACAAACATTGGCAGACCTTTAGAGTGTGAAATATACTCGGAGTCCTGTAGTGATTTCATGCTCTTTATTGCAGCTTGTAAAACAGTGATTGAATTGCCCCCCAAACCAAATATACATATTTACACAATGAGTCCCGTCTGATTGGCTGATTCTGCTTCCCTCCTGGAGCCTGATTGGTCTTTTCCTGCAGGCCATTCTATGATCCTACCAGCCTAATAGGCTGATTAACTTCCTCCTGGAGCCTGATTGGTCTTTTCCTGCAAGCCAATCAGTTGTTGCATTCTAGGATCCTACTTGCCTATTGTTCTAGGATCCAAGCTTAGTACAGTGGTACCTCAGGTTAAGTACTTAATTCGTTCCGGAGGTCTGTTCTTAACCTGAAACTGTTCTTAACCTGAAGCACCACTTTAGCTAATGGGGCCTCCTGCTGTCGCCGCACCACCAGAGCATGATTTCTGTTCTCATCCTGAAGCAAAGTTCTTAACCTGAAGCACTATTTCTGGGTTAGCGGAGTCTGTAACCTGAAGTGTATGTAACCCGAGGTACCACATACATAACACGGTGGCAGATGTGCTTAACCCAGGGGTTGCCAATGTTTGTGCTCTCCAGGTATTGTTCAACTACAACTCCCATCATACCATGCTGTCCATGCTCACAGGGGCTGATGGGAGTTGAAGTCCATCAACCCCTGGACTCACATGGAGGTATTACTAACACACATTTCCACCATCTTAAAGTTCCTCCAGATATTGCCGGCTCGGAAATGCCAAGTGAGGTCAGTGCCATCCTTGGGGAAAACATCCAGCTTTCCTGTAAGGCCCATGGAATTCCGGCACCTGCAATTCAGTGGCTGAAAGATGGAAAACCAATTACTGGCGGTGAATCTCCGCGGATAAGGTTAAGTGTTGCATCTTCTCGTTCTGAAGCAAGCCAGAGTCTGAGCAGGAATTAAAACAGAGAAGGGGAATAGAGGCGAGGAAACACAGAAGGGAAGATATAGGGGGGAATGCCAGGATAGTGGGAAGACCACTGCTTTTTTTCTGGGGTTACTCAAGAGTACGCAGTACCAGCACCATTTTTTCTAGAACAAAATCACTGCTTTTTGCCCCAAAGAGCCCATCTCATCACAAGGTGGTATTAAAATCGGCTTATTTTGTTCCAACTCCCTCTTGCAAACCAACTAACCTGTCTTACATTATTTTATCTTTGATGCTTCTCTCTGCTGCTTTTGTTGTTGTTGTTTAGTCGTGTCCGACTCTTCGTGACCCCATGGACCAGAGCACGCCAGGCACTCCTGTCTTCCACTGCCTCCCGCAGTTTGGTCAAACTCATGCTGGTAGCTTCAAGAACACTGTCCAGCCATCTCGTCCTCTGTCGTCCCCTTCTCCTTGTGCCCTCAATCTTTCCCAACATCAGAGTCTTTTCCAGGGAGTCTTCTCTTCTCATGAGGTGGCCAAAATATTGGAAAGGCCCTGGCTCTGGTTGAAGCTAATCTAACTTCCTTAGGGCCCGGGACCACTAGGGTGTTGCTATTTACGGACCTTGAGGCTCTCCGTGGGGCATACCGGGAGAGGCGGTTTACCACAAATTATAAGAAAATCTCGATTCAAGCTTATTTCTCTCGGTCTTAAGATTAACATCTTAACTCAGATGCTTCTAATTATTCCATTTTCTGTGATTCCTTCTTTTAGCTTGGCTCCAGATGGCAGCTTGCTCAGCATTGCTGGAGCCCTCACAAGCGATGTAGGGAAATATACTTGTGTCGCTAGCAACCCTGCAGGGGAAGAAGACCGAATTTTTAACGTCAATGTATATGGTAAGTATTGTTATTAAGTGGTTTTTTTAGCATGATAAGGTTAGAAGCACCTGTCTTATGATTCTCTGAATGATAAACATGAGTTTTCTTTTTTAACCAACCATGATTTGCCAATGTTTTTATGCTGATTTTATTCTTCACCTTGAAATATTTTTTTTATAAAGGTGCAGATTATAAACAAACAAATAAAAATCAAATCTGAAGTGTAAAGGAAGAAGAGCTCATGGAAACACAGTTATTTTGCTAATAATTTTCCAGCGAACATTTTTTGGGAGGGGCATGAGAAAAAGTTTCCTAAAAGATCCTAACAGCTTCTCATTCTGCCCCAGTTTGCTGCTGTTCTCAGTCTCAGAAATGCCATCTCTTTTCCTCCTAGTTGTGCTGGCATCAACACAGCCAACTCTATGATGAGTGAGGGCAAATGAAGCTAATTTGTAGTGAGGGTAGATCTTCTTGAATAGGCTTTGTTGGAATGTTCAGTGGAGAGCATTCAGTGCAGCTGCCAAAGGAAATTAGCCCTGGTAGTGTGGGTTAAACCACAGAGCCTTGCCGATCAGAAGGTCGGCGGTTCGAATCCCCGTGACGGGGTGAGCTCCCGTTGCTCGGTCCCTGCTCCTGCCAACCTAGCAGTTTGAAAGCACGTCAAAGTGCAAGTAGATAAATAGGTACCACTCCGGTGGGAAGGTAAACGGCATTTCCGTGCGCTGCTCCGGTTCGCCAGAAACGGCTTAGTTATGCTGGCCACATGACCCAGAAGCTGTACGCCGGCTCCCTCGGCCAATAAAGCGAGATGAGCACCGCAACCCCAGAGTTGGCCACGACAGGGGTCCCTTTACCTTTTAGTGCTGCCAAAAGTGCTTTTGAGTGATAAGAAACAAGTGTGGTGCATTAAACATTTTCTGGGTACCCTATCTCTCTCTGTGGATCATATATGTAACATATAAATGTACCTATTCCTATTTAACACTGTGCATAGACACATATGCTGAATAACTGTGACTCTTAGATGGTGCCAATTTGTTATGGAAACTGGCTAGTCTTGGCTCATTCTCTAGAGAGCAGAGTAGTCTCCAAGTACATTCCTATCTTTGGCCCCTTTCCTCCCAGCCTCACTTCTCCCTCTCCTGGTGCCTTGGGACTGTACCAAGAACGGACTGCCTATGAGTCAGTGTCCATGCATTTCCGAAAAGTGTGTGAATTGTGGTTTCCGAAAAAGCAGAACTCAGTGGGCCATGGTTGCACCACGTAACTGCAGGGTCCAGTTGACTAACGTCAAGACACAGTAGCTATCATTTGTGCTTGCTTTGATGGCCGTAGCAAGATCTGTTTCTGGCCACAGGCACAATTATGTGAAAGATTTATAAAGAAATTCAACGTGACTTGCTATTATCTGGCTGAAGGAATAGCATCCTCAAGCATCCTGACTTTCAATAGTGTTTGGTTTGGAACACTGTGGGGAATGTCTCCTTGGATTGTTGTTGTTGTTTAGTCATTTAGTCGTGTCCGACTCTTCATGACCCCATGGACCAGAGCACGCCAGGCACTCCTGTCTTCCACTGCCTCCCGCAGTTTGGTCAAACTCATGCTGGTAGCTTCGAGAACGCTATCCAACCATCTCGTCCTCTGTCGCCCCCTTCTCCTTGTGCCCTCCATCTTTCCCAACATCAGGGTCTTTTCCAGGGAGTCTTCTCTTCTCATGAGGTGGCCAAAGTATTGGAGTCTCAGCTTCAGGATCTTTCCTTCCAGTGAGCACTCAGGGCTGATTTCCTTAAGAATGGAGAGGTTTGATTTTCTTGCAGTCCATGGGACTCTCAAGAGTCTCCTCCAGCACCATAATTCAAAAGCATCAATTCTTTGGCGATCAACCTTCTTTATGGTCCAGCTTTCACTTCCATACATCACTTCTGGGAAAACCATAGCATTAACTATACGGACCTTTGTTGGCAAGGTGATGTCTCTGCTTTTTAAGGTGCTGTCTAGGTTTGTCCTCCTTGGATTAGGAAAGTGTTATTACTTCCATCTTGGGGTTCAGCATAAGGTGAGCTTCATCAGGAGTACTTTTTAGCATCTACTGTTTAACGTATAAGCCTGGCCAATACAGTGGTATCTTGGTTCTCAAACTTAAACCGTTCCGGAAGTCAGTTCCATAACCAAAGCGTTCCAAAAACAAGGCACGCTTTCCCATAGAAAGTAATGCAAAATGGATTAATCCGTTCCACACTTTTAAAAACAACCCCTGAAACAGCAATTGAACATGAATTTTACTATCTAACGAGACCATTGATCCATAAAATGAAAGCAATAAGTGATGTACTGCAGTCACACAGTCAATCCATCAGTAGCTGAACTGGGTTCCACACAGTGCCAAAGCAAAAAAGCTGCAAAAACAAAAACACAAAATAAATAGCAAAAGCAGACAGACTTCAGCGTAACACTCAAAACAGAAGTGTGGCACTCAAATTGGAATCGTAACACACAAAACAGAGCACATTTGGCTTCTGAAAAAAGTTACCAAACCAGAACACTTACTTCCGGGTTTGCAGTGTTTGGGTTCCAAGTTGTTTGAGTACCAAGGCGTTTGAGAACCAAGGCACCACTGTACCTCTGTTCATATTCTGAAGCCTCCATCCTCTTCCCTTCACCAGAGGTACCCAATTTCAGATTTGGTGCCCATATCTTTTAACTTTTAACAGCTTTTAATAGAAGTCCCGCATGACCCCATTCTTAAACTGTTTTCTGTGTTGCTCCTGTCACTAAATGGCTCCCCCCCCCTATAATCCTTTTTTTAAAAGATAGTTACATAGTGTCAGAGCTGCCCAAGGTCCCAGCTCACAGAGGACCAACGCCAGTTCTCATTATATACAAAAGTCTTTATTAAGGTTCAGTTTCGATTCCCAAGCCGCGGCGCGCAGCTCTACGTCTCAACGCTAGACCGCTGAAGCTCCATCTGACTCTCCTCCCCCCAGACGCCAGTTTAAGACTCTAGCCTCGCTCCACCTCTTCCTTTGCTCCTTCCTCCTCTGGGTCCGCCTGCCCGCTGGGGTTTCGCCTTTTCTGGACTCTTCAGTCCCCTGATTCTTCCCCCTCCCTCCGGCAGGCTTTAGGACCTGGTTCCCCACCCGGGTTTCCTGCTGTCTCGCGCGCCTGTACATTTGAACTTGGCGCGCGCGCCCAGCCGGCAACCTTCCTCCTGACCTTTACACTGCTCCTGTCACTGCTTCCCCCTTCGGGGGGGCTAGCTGGGCTCCCTGCTGGAGGAGACGCTGGCCCTGATGCGTGGGACTCCTCCCCCCCACTACGCTCTGGTGGGGAAGCTGGTCCTGATCTCCAGCTGCTGCTTTGGGAGTCCCCGCTGACCTCTTGTTTCTGGTGCGTCCCCCCTGGAACCCCCCTTGCCCTGGCCATAGGCGCCCCCTTCTGGGAATCTTCTGATTCGCTGGAGAAGCTCATGGAATCTCTCAGTTCACTGTCATACTCCCCTACACTTCCCTCAGATTCTTCCCCTTCGCTCTCCATTCCCTCTCTTCCCTGTGCCTCTCCTCCTGAGCCCCTGACACATAGTTTTACTGATATTACTCTGTACTGTTTTAATTTGAGTTTAAAATTTGTTAGAGGCAAGGTGAAACTACTGGAAAAAAAATAAGTTGTTATTTGTTTGTTTTTGCTGCATTTGGTTACAAAATTTAGTTCCACCCACTATAACTAACAACAAAGATGAACCTGAGGCTCTAACTGTGCTGCTGGAGACTTCAATAAACATTGAATGCCAAGCTGTGGGAACTCCACCACCGCAGATCAATTGGCTGAAGAACGGGCTGCCTCTCTCTATCTCCACACACATCAGGTTGCTTTCAGCTGGACAGATTCTCAGGTAAGGTACCAGTTCTTTCAGTCCACTCTTGCACAGTTTATGTAAGAAGATCTTACATAAAAGTAGGCAGCTGAAAGTTAAATGAATACAATTGTTATTCTGTGGCACTTGCTTTCTGCATTGCATTCAATCCAGATCATGGGTAGGCAAACTAAGGCCCGGGGTCCGGATCTGGCCCAATCATCTTCTAAATCTGGCCCGCGGACGGTCCAGGAACCAGCATGTTTTTACAAGAGCAGAATGTGTGCTTTTATTTAAAATGCATCTCTGGGTCATTCATGGGGCCTGCCTGGTGTTTTTACATGAGTAGAATGTGTGCTTTTATTTAAAATGCATCTCTGGGTCATTTGTGGGGTATAGGAATTTCTTCATTTCCCCCCAAAAATATAGTCTGGCCCCCCACAAGGTCTGAGGGACAGTGGACCGGCCCCCTGCTGAAATAGTTTGCTGACCCCTGATCTAGATGACCAACCAGCATCAGACCTATTTAGTTCAGTGATGGAACTACATGTTATTCCTTCAGTTCTTCCTACTGGTATCTATTTTAGAAGTCCTGGAAAACTCCCTGGGCGAGTGTAAGGAGTGAATTTTGTGCTTATCTGGCTCTCAAGTAGGTTTGTCAAACATAGCCAGTTTCTCCCCAGACTCCCTTATAATAGGTTTTGTAATATTGGCTGCCCTCTTCTTAATGGCAAAGAACCTGTGGGAGACCCACCCTATCCTGAGATATACTTTGGCAGACCTTTAAAGGAAAGTGATGCTTCCTAGTAAAAAGGGATTGCGGGCAACTATGGAGAATTTCTACATCTCATTCCAATTCAAAAAGGGTATCTGAATGCTATTGTGAAAGGGCCAATCTTAGAAATTGCGATATGTTGTAGGAATAAGTTTTCAGAGGCTGATTCATGTGGTTTTGAGCCTGTATATCTATATCTATATATCTATATCTATATATTATGTAGTTTTTATGTAGTTTTATGTAGTTTTGAATAGTTTTATGTAGTTTTTCAATTTCTTTGTTCTGCTTGGGACAATAACAATAAAGATATTGTATATATTGTATATATCGTATCGTATCTATATCTATATCTATCTATCTATATGTACGTGTGTGTGTGTGTGTATTTATATATGCCATTCTTTCATGCAAATCTTTCTAGAATGACAGAGAAGCAGAAATAGATACAAAATTAAAACAATAGCTATAAAAGAATGAAGCAGCAGAATAAAACGAAACATTACAAGGGTCTTAACAGAACTAAAAGGTGCTGGGAAGGGTTTTTTTTTTTAAAAAAAAGGTATTCACCAGGCACTAGAAAAGCATGAAAGTAGATGGTAGGAGAGAATTCCATCAGTTTTCCATTAAATAAATGCATGTTCTACACCAGGCAACCTCGGCCCTCCAGATGTTTTTAGACTACAATTCCCATCATCCCTGACCACTGGTTCTGCTAGCTAGGGATCATGGGAGTTGTAGGCCAAAAACATCTGGAGGGCCAAGGTTGAGGAAGGCTCTTCTACACTTTCCTGAGACTCATTATCCATGAAGAAGCCATTAAGGTCTACAACAGGCCTTTCCCAAACAACAAATGCATCACACATTCATAAATTCCCTGCAATCCACTAATTTGAAACCGGAGTGTGTTGTCCAAGAGACGTAATAAAGTGCTTCATATTGTGACCATTTGAAAAATGACTTTGGTTGTGCCCCTTCCAGAATTGTAAGAGCACAGATAGCTGATGTTGGCATGTACACATGTGTCGCCTCCAACAGAGCTGGTGTGGACAACAAGCACCATAGCCTTCAAGTTTATGGTAAGCCTCATTCTGTATTGCAAAGGTAAATTGTAAACTTTGTAAAATTTCAAGTCCTATGTACATGTGTACTACTTAACATTTCTGTCCTGGACCTGAGTCAAATGCACCTCCCAAAATGCCTCACAACTTCTGTACTGTCTTCCGTCTCAGAACCTCTTGTTTTCTTTATCAGTTTCAAGCTTTAAGGTCTAAGGGTTTCACTTAAAAATTCAGTCCCCTTCTCAGGGTCTCTGGAGGAAAGAGATGAAAAAGCAGACATGCTAAGGAGGTGTGCTATTTTCACCCCCATCCTTCTCCCACATAATATTTTAGTATAATTTTTAATTGAAGGGCTTTTCATATTACATTTCAGCAATCATGTTACAGGCATAAAGTTTAAAAGCAGTTACCTCTTCAGCATATTCTTCCTGTTCAGTGTCTTCTCTTCCTGTTGGCCCTTAAGAACAACAGGGTTTTGGCCCTTCAGAACAATTTGCTAAATACTTTAGCGCTTAGCGGGGACCGTGTACCTTGTTAAACATTGTTTTCATGTTGAAAAGCAGTTCTCATGTGTCTTGTGAACACACTTCTTTTGTTGGCATTTTCATTTCCGTCTGTTCCTTGTGTTCTGCAGCTCATTTGTCCACCTTGCTATTGTGGTGACCCATGCTATGTTGACATGGCTGCTCCAGATTTTGAGGGCCCCTTGGGCAAGATACCTTTAATGGGCTCCCTCCCTTGGGTAATCTGCCCCCTCAGCTCCCCATACCAGAGCCCACCCCATTCAGGAGGCTTCCCTTACCTTTGAGAGAGTCTTTGAAAGGGGGTGCTGGGGGAGGAGGGGGCAGGAAAGTCACCCAACTCTTCCAACTCTTCCACTGGTGGCTCTTAGGATCCATGCCAAAAAAATACAGTTTAGTTGACTAAAGTTTTGTCTTGAAATATATGCATATATGTATTCACTGAATGCCATACTTGGAACCATGGTGTTTTCTCACTGCAGTATCACCAAGCATAGACAGTGGTGGAGGAACAGAAGAAGTAACGGTTGTAAAAGGGAACCCAGTCTCTTTGGTGTGTTCGGCTGATGGAACACCAACCCCTAATATGTCGTGGCTTAAAGATGGCCAGCCTTTAAACTTCGGTTTCCATGTGTCTCTGGAAAACCAAGGAATGGGTCTTCACATAGCGAAGTCCGAGACTGATGACACAGCCAGATACACCTGTATAGCATCTAATGAAGCTGGAGAAGCCAACAAGCATTTCACTCTTAAAGTGCTGGGTAAGGATTCTTAACTTTTTTTTTGTAATTCAGTCTGACCAGGGGGACTTGGCGACTGAACTGAAGAGGTAAAGGTAAAGGGACCCTTGACCATTAGGTCCAGTCGTGGCTGACTCTTAATGGTTGCGGCGCTCATCTCGCTTTATTGGCTGAGGGAGCCGGCGTATAGCTTCCAGGTCATGTGGCCAGCATGACTAAGCCGCTTCTGGCCGGAGCAGTACCTATTTATCTACTTGCACTTTGACGTGTGTGATGGGATGATGAGCTGCTTGTGCGTAAAATCCTAGTCCCTCAGAGTTTGGCTAAGTCCGCAAACCTCTCCCTGAGTCTGAGCCCCTCAAACATGGCTCTGTCAGTCGCTAGCAGAATCCGAAAGTGGGCGCTTACGGAATCTCTTCCAGCATAAAAGCTCCTTAACGGAAACACGTCTTCGGGACTCTCGGCGTGACAGTTTCCGGCGAGGAGTGGGTGTCCCTATAGGAGGTCTGGAAACCTCCCCACTGTTTTCGCTGGAAGTGTCCCTGAGCCATCCCTCCGACTCACTTTCCCTCGGAGCTCCTCCTCTCCCCCTGCTGGTTCCCTCTCCAGCTGCTAAGTCTGTCTCCACCTCAGTGAGCCTTTCCACCTCCTGTCTCTCCGATGGCAGTTCCCTGACAACGTGCTTTCGAACTGCTAGGTTGGCAGGAGCAGGGACTGAGCAACGGGAGCTCACCCCGCCATGGGGATTCAAACCGCTGACCTTCTGATCGGCAAGTCCTAGGCTCTGTGGTTTAACCCACAGGGCCACCCACGTCCCACTGAAGTGAACTGAAGAGGTGCTAGTGTGCTATTCTAAAAACAACAACCAAAACCTACAAAACACTGATTGGACGCAGAAGGCTTATCACCGCTATTGGCTAGCCACTACTGGGTGGGATATGGGTGTGGCTGAGACATGGGTGGCACTGTGGTCTCAACCACCAAGCCTCTTGGGCTTGCTGATCGGAAGGTTGGCAGTTCAAATCCCCGCGATGGAGTGAGCTCCCGTTGCTCTGTCCCGGCTCCTGCCAGCCTAGCAGTTCGAAAGCACACCAGTGCAAGCAGATAAATAGGTATCGCTGCAGCGGGAAGGTAAACAGCATTTCTGTGCGCTCTGGTTTCCATCGCGGTGTCCCGTTGCACCAGAAGCGGTTTAATCCTGCTGGACACATGACCCGGAAAGCTGTCTGTGGACAAATGCTGCCTCTCTCGCCCTGAAAGCGAGATGAGCGCCGCAACCCCATAGTTGCCTTTGACTGGACTTAACCGTCAAGGGGTCATTTACCTTTTACCGTCTTGATAATCTCAAGGCTGTATTGCTGAGCTGCAGTGCACTTCTACTGGGGCTGTAGTTGGTACAAAATGCTGTGGCTAGGCTGTTTTGGGTGAGAGACTACTGAGAACATGTTGCACCTATTTTGAAAGAACTGCACTAGCTGCCTATATGCTGCCAAAGCAAAGGTCAAGGTACTTATGTAGACCCTAAACAGCATGGGAGGGACGCGGGTGGCGTTGTGGGTTAAACCACAGAGCCTAGGACTTGACGATCAGAAGGTCGGCGGTTCGAATCCCCGTGACGGGGTGAGCTCCCGTTGCTCGGTCCCTGCTCCTGCCAACCTAGCAGTTTGAAAGCCCGTCAAAGTGCAAGTAGATAAATAGGTACCGCTCTGGCGGGAAAGTAAGCGGCGTTTCCATGCGCTGCTCTGGTTCACCAGAAGCAGCTTAGTCATGCTGGCCACATGACCCGGAAGCTGTACGCCGGCTCCCTCAGCCAATAAAGCGAGATGAGCGCCGCAACCCCAGAGTCGGTCACGACTGGACCTAATGGTCAGGGGTCCCTTTACCTTTACCTTTATACAGCATGGGACCTAGATATTTTTCTGAGCACTTTCTTCCATATAGGCTTCCTGTATGTTTAGAGCCAGGGAGAGATACTCTTGACCGTGCCTCACTTACCTGTCATTGGTATGTGGCAAGAAGGATAGAGCTCTCAAGCAGGCTGATTGTGGAACTTCCGCCATCTTCAAATATGGCTGATATGGGGCTCACCCCCACTTACCTTTAGCTTTATGCTTTCTAGGTACAGTCAAACCTCAGTTGTCGAACGTAATCCATTCCAGAAAACCGTTTGACTTCTGAAACGTTTGAGAACCAAGGCGCGGCTTCCGATTGGTTGCTAGAGCTTCTTGCACTCAAGCAGAAGCTGCGTCAGAAATGAAATAACGAAATGAAAAAACTATTTAAATACACTTTCCCAAAGAAACCAGAAGCATTTTTGCTAGGGATAACAGGGGGTGAATTAAAAAAGGAAGATTGCAACTATTCATGTACGCAACAACCACCGCTAGAATCTTAGTGGCTCAGAAATGGAAATCCCAAGAAATCCCAAGTTTAATGGAGTGGCAGACAAAAATGTTTGAATGCATAGAATTGGCGAAATTGACTTATAAGAACCAAAAAGAAGCAAAGTTCGAAAAGGATTGGAGTAAATTTGTTGAATGTATTCGGAGTAATATTAAGAATTTAAAAACTGTAGCAGGATTAATGTAAATCTTGTGATGTGGATGGAGTGTAAATAAGAAACTGTTATAAAAGATTTGAGACATGAAAACTGTTGAACGGATGGAAGGAAGTCCGGGCACAATAAGGCGCAGGGTAAATAAGAAGACATACAAATTTTTGAATGTAAGAGTATGTATTTTATTTGTTGTTGTTACAAAAAAGCAATAAAAAGTATTTGGGGGGGGAGGAAGCTGCGTCAGACATTCAGGTTCCGAAAAACGTTCAAAAACCGGAGCATTTCCTTCTGGGTTTTCGACATTTGGGAGCCAAAATGTTCGAAAATGGAGCCATTTGAAAACCGAGGTATGACTGTACAGGATCCACACTTTAAGCTCTGTGTTCATGCCCCCCCCCTTTTTTTGCCCCACCACTTTCCCTGCTCTTTAATGCTGAATCGGAACAAATTGCAATTTGGACTTGCCATTCTTAGGTCCAGTCTTAGGAGTGATTCACACAACTGCAGTGTCAGAATTGCTTCTTCCCGTCTTCTTCCCAGACCGCTCCATTAACATTTGGATACATTCCTTTTGAGTAAAATTTATGAAAGTTTCTTCTTCCGCAGAACCCCCTCAAATTAATGGATCAGGTCACCCTGAAGAAATTTCAATAGTAGTAAACAAACCACTGGAGCTCTTCTGTATTTCCGATGGCATTCCTATCCCCAAAATCACATGGATGAAGGATGGGCGCCCGGTGCCCCAAACTGATGATATCCGTATCCTGAGAGGGGGAGAGGTCCTTCGGATATCTAGTGCTCAGGTAACTGTAATACTACCATTCAGTTGTGGCCAATCTGTCCCCCCCCCTTCCATTATTTTAATAAGTCTCAAATCATCTCAAATGCAATTCAGTCAAATGTTTGAAACCCCACTGAAATCCAGGAAGAGTATCAATAATCCTTTTAATCTTCCAGTTTATCTTCCTTACTGCATTTTGACATTTTGTTTGTTGTCAGTTCTGCTCGTCTTTTCCCTCCTTCCCTTTCTGCCACACATAAAGGTAGACACACACTCTTTCTTCTTCCATCCATGCGATTGTATTGGTGCAGCACTGATTAATGGGTAATGTAGCCAAATGGTTTTCCAACCACTGCCATTATTTGTCTTTAATTTGAATTTTATCCCTAACTGAGGCTGTCTGGGTGTTCCTGCAGGTGGAAGACACTGGAAGATACACATGTTTGGCTTCAAGCCCTGCAGGAGATGATGACAAAGAATTTTTAGTAAGAGTACATGGTAAGGTTAACTGAAGTCAAAGAGTACAGTAGTGGGGGAGAAATCTCTAAATGCTTCTATTGCATTGTCCAGTTTTCACCCACCCGTTTCTTAGGCTAGATACAGTGGTACCTCGGGTTAAGTACTTATTTCGTTCTGGAGGTCTGTTCTTAACCTGAAACTGTTCTTAACCTGAAGCATCACTTTAGCTAGTGGGGCCTCCTGCTGCTGCACGCCGCCAGAGCACAATTTCTGTTCTCATCCTGAAGCAAAGTTCTTAACCCGAGGTACTATTTCTGGGTTAGTGGAGTCTGTAATGTGAAGCGTATGTAACCTGAAGCATATGTAACACGAGGTACCACTGTATTGTGAAACATAACAGCCCTGGAAAAGGTAGAAGAACGCAGAATACCACTTCCAACTGGGATTTCTTGCTTTCTACTGAAACTGATTTCAGCCTCTTCAGAAGAGAGCAATAAAATAGCCTAACTTGCCTGTATTCAATAACAAAGGTCACAAACATCAGCCAACAGAAAATGTGCCGACACAGCTTGTTAAGGTTAGGAACGCTCCACAGTGCACAAATATCAAATTCACATTGGTTTGGCCCATAGACTGCACTCTAGAGCTCTGTTTATGTGACCACCATGCACATATCCAAAGTGTCTGCATTTTTCAGAAGCCCTTTCTTTCTTAACCAGCCTGAAGCATCCCTGGTGGTGGTGGTGGTTTGGTTATGAGTTTGAATGGACTATGCCCAGTGTGTGTGCAGTAGGGGTTTGGCTGCATATGCATTACAGGGTCTGCTGAAACAGGATCACAAGGCCTTTAGACCTGCCTTCCTCAACCTGGTTGCCTGCCATTCGTCTCTGAAATACAATACCCATCAGCCCCAGGTAGCATGACCAATGGTCAGGGGTGGGAGATGATGGGAAATGTAATCCAAAACATCTGGAGGGCACAAGGTTGGGGAAGGTTGCTTTAGAGCAAACAATTATAGAGGGAACCATTATACAGATCAAATTATCTTGCTGGAGAGGTAACCAGCATTTGGCAATGGGAGGTTCGCCGATCAGTTAAGGCTGTTCTACACGAACATTGTGAGGGATGCGGGTGGCACTGTGGGTTAAACCATAGAGCCTAAGACTTGCTGATCAGAAGGTCGGTGGTTCGAATCCCCGCGACAGGGTGAGCTCCCATTGCTCGGTCCCTGCTCCTGCCAACCTAGCAGTTCGAAAGCATGTCAAAGTGCAAGTAGATAAATAGGTACCGCTCCGGCGGGAAGGTAAACGGCATTTCCGTGTGCTGCTCTGGTTCTCCAGAAGCGGCTTAGTCATGCTGGCCACATGACCCGGAAGCTGTACGCCGGCTCCCTTGGCCAATAAAGCGAGATGAGCGCCAAAACCCTAGAGTCGGTCACGACTGGACCTAGTGGTCAGGGGTCCCTTTACCTTTACTTTACACGAACATCATGTGACAGTTGTATGGGCTGAATTGGTTCATATTGGGAGAATCAGTCCTTGGGGTATGAACCTGAGCTGAACCAGGCTATATAAATCTAAACTAGAACTTTGAATTAGCCTGGAAACTTAATTGGTAGCCCGTGCAGTTGTGTCAGAATTAGTATTATATGTTTGGACTGTTCTACCCCAGTCAACAATTTGGCCACTGAATTCTACACTAGCTGAAGTTTCCAAACCATTTTAAGAGGCAGCCACATGTATAACACATTGCTAAAACCCAACATAGTTATCAGAGTATAGGCAACCAAAGTTAGCCACAGAATACATGCCTCTTGTACAAAGCATGACCTTCATTTTGAGAATTGCCTATAAGAAGAGTAAGTTACTTTGAGGTATGCAAAATTTCATAGCAGCTAGAGGTTCATAAACTTTTAGCAACTTCCTGCTAAGTAAATTAAGTTTTCATTTACCATTATTTTTTCTCTGACAGTTCCCCCTAATATTGCTGGCACAAGCAGTCCTCAGAATCTCAGTGTGTTGCAGAACAGGCAGATTATACTGGAGTGCAAGTCAGATGCAGTGCCACCTCCTACAATCACATGGCTCAAAAATGGGGAAATTATGCAGGTATGTGTTTTTCCCTTAAGAGTTGTTGTTCTCAGTCTGCCCCCAAACCTTTCACAGATGCTCAAACTGCATACATAGTGGTGACTGAGGTTTGAACCAGCCAGAAGTGTTCCTGCTTCCCAGTCGCAGATATTTTATTTTATTTTATTTACATCCTGCCCATCTGGCTGGGTTTCCCCAGCCACTCTGGGCAGCTCCCAGCAGAATATTAAAAATAGAATCAAACATTAAAATAATCCCTAAACAGGGCTGCCTTCAGATGTCTTCTAAAAGTCATATAGTTGTTTATTTCCTTGACATCTGACGGGAGGGCATTCCACAGGGCGGGAGCCACTGCTGAGAAGGCCCTCTGCTTGGTTCCCTGTAACCTCACTTCTTGCAGGGAGGGAACCACCAGAAGGCCCTCAGAGCTGGACCTCAGTGTCTGGGCTGAGCGATGGGGGTGGAGACACTCCTTCAGGTATATTATTTATGTTTGCATGGGGACCCACAGACAGGGAGCCTCAAGCATGTAGGTCTGATCCCTACAGTTTGTACATCTCAATTTTATGGTGCATAGTCTGCATGAATAGTCCATGTGCATTGGGCTTTACATATGGAAATCCCATCAAGGTGAAGCATATGATCTACATTCCCACTCCACCCCAGTCTGAAACCAGGGCATGGTGTTGGGGGAATATGACAAAGCAACCTTTCTGAAGTTAAGCAAACCTTGGTCTTGTCAGTGGCTGGATGGCTGACCTTTGGGATCTCATGTAAGTCCTCTTGAGTTTCATGATGCAAGAAAGGCAGACTCATAGTTGTCAACTTATAGATTTGAAAATAAGGGACCAGCAGCCTCGAAAATAAGGGATCAGCAGCCAAAATAAGGGATTTTCAGAGCACAGCTATGCTGAGCCCCTCCCAGCCAAAGGCAGAAAGCCCAGCCAGCAGCCAAGCAAAGCCTCAAGCGGTGGTTCCCACAGCGCAGCAACCCGGCAAAGGGGATGCAGCAAGGGAAACCACGTCACCTCTCCGCTGGGAAGCGCTGAGCAAAGGCGAGTCCCCAGGCAACGCAGCCGATTTGATCGGTACAAGGCATGCAAGCTCCACCCCCCATTTGTTCTTAGACTCCTTATTGGGTGAGCAACGCAGCCAAGCAACACTCCTCCCTGGCCGGCAGGGAGGGAGGGAGAGGAGCTGCTTCCTTTGAAACCTGGGAAATTTAAGGGACATCATCAATAAGGGACAGCAGTGGGATACGGCGCGGGGATAAGGGACTTTCCTGCCAAATTAGGGACGGTTGACAGCTATGAGCGGACTACAAAAATACCTGTGCGCTGTTCCTCACCATTACCACCAGATTCTCACCGTATTGCTTCCCATCTTGTGAGCAGGTACATTGTTGATTCTGTACCTTGGGGGGGAAATAATTTCAGTTTGTGGAAACTCTCTTACCAGGCAACGGCCCGGGTTCGCATCTTGTCTAGTGGGAGATACCTTCAGATCAATAATGCTGACTTAAGTGATGCAGCCAACTACACCTGTGTGGCAAGTAATGTTGCAGGCCAAACTACAAGAGAATTCGTGTTAGCTGTAAATGGTAAGAAAAGGAAACATACTCTTACACAAGCTTTGCATGGTTGATAACGTGAGAGAATGCCAAGCGCATTAGTAAACATTGCATCGGGACACAGTAACTGTTTTATTTCATGGTGGAAATAATGTTTACACACCAGCCATTTTTGACCACAAATGCATGTGGCAACAGGTATGTATATATGCACAATACAGTTTTGTGACTCTGAGATTGTTCCTTTATTACTTGAATGAAAGAAAAGTGACGGAGTTTTCGTTGGACTCCATCGCTTTATGCGACAAGTGAGGGACTACATGTATGAATTTATTTATTGCATTTATATGCAATAAATAAATTCATACAGAGGCACCCAAGGCCGCTTTGCAATTTTAAAATTTAGAATAAACAAAGGCTGCAAACTATTCTTAGACCAACTTCAGTCTGAAAACTCTCCTGTTCCTCCAGGGCTATGCAGGCAATTAAGAGTACACCCCAACAATGGTCTATTGATGTTTGCTTTTAATTCCTGTTTGCTTTTAACTTTTTATGATTTTATGTTTTTATGTTGTTGTAAACCACTCTGATATTCTTTTATTTTATTTTTTTGTAATAATATTTTATTCATTTTTCCAACAAATACTTTTTTACTCAAATAACTTTTTATAGAGACTAGAAAGGGTTTCCAGTCTTCTTTAAAAGATTCTAAATTTGTATATTTTATGACTGTCGTCAGTTTTGCCATCTCTGCATATTCCAAGGTGTTTATCAACCATTCTTCGAGGGTGTTCTCTCCTCCTATCATTTCTGTGCATAAAGAATCCTTGCTGCTGTAGTCCCATATATAAATACCATTGAGGCTTCCTTCGGTAATATTCTTTTATGAAAAAGCGGTATATAAAAATGTTTATAAATAAGTAAGCTCCCTGACCTGTACCTATTTGCTTCTGCCTTCCCTTAAGTTTAGTCACTGATTGTCTCCAGGGATAGAAGGTAGGGTTAAATTAACCATGCAATATAGGCCTAAGGGACGCGGGTGGTGCTGTGGGTTAAACCACAGAGCCTGGGACTTGCCGATCAGAAGGTCGGCGGTTCGAATCCCCGGGACGGGGTGAGCTCCCGTTGCTTGGTCCCTGCTCCTGCCAACTTAGCAGTTCGAAAGCACATCAAAGTGCAAGTAGATAAATACTTAAAGCGGGAAGGTAAACGGTGTTTCCGTGCTCTGCTCTGGTTCGCCAGAAGCGGCTTAGTCATGCTGGCCACATGACTCGGAAGCTGTACGCCGGCTCCCTCGGCCAGTAAAGTGAGATGAGCGCTGCAATCCCAGAGTCGGCCACGACTGGACCTAATGGTCAGGGGTCCCTTTACCTTTATAGGCTTAATATCAAATTATATTAAATGAAGCAGAGTTTTAGAAGATGGTTTTACATCCAACCCCATGTGTTCAGGGGTGGCAGAAAATCCCATGTTTAATGGAAGGCAAGCAGTTCTTCTGATGCTTCCTGGAATTCTCCTTTTATACAGTTGCTCCTACAATCAAGGGTGGCCCTCAGACCGTGACAGTGAATATTAATATGTCGGCTGTCTTGGAGTGCGCTGCGGAAGGCATACCAGCCCCAAGGGTTTCATGGAGAAAGGATGGAACCCTTTTTGCAGAAAACAATGCAAGGTAATGATGAGTTGGAGGAGCAGACAGAGTCTGTGTCTACACACCATGTTTTGAAGCACCACCCTCCCCAGGTGCTGGGAACTAGCGCTGAGAGGGGTAAACTACAATAAACATGATTCTTTGGGGTGGAAACTGTCAGTTTGCATTTCTTGGCACAGAAAGTATTGATCTGATGTGTAGAGATCTTTCTTATTCTACTGAATTCAAGAGGGTTCTGGAAGTTTCTGTGTGTGAGAGAAATAAGCAGAAGGTTCATGATGTTTGGGTTATTTCTTCAGAGAAGCTGAGAAAATTGTCTCTGTTATCTCTTCTGTCAAGGTCATGCTGACTATTATAAGAGGCCAGAAGAAGCCTGGGTTTCACTTTCTCTTTGTATCTCACTTCCTTCTGGTGTGGTATTCTTTATATAGCGTAAAGTTTTAGCCTTATTATAAGTTACTATACGTTTAAGTTAAGTCTGCTGCAGCTGGATTTCTTGGGGACAGGGCCAATCCTGAATGTTTTGGATTTGTGACCATTTGCCTTCAGTCGCAGTAAAGATTTCCTGGATGAAATTTTAATTGCCTCTGGTCTATTTTTGGAGGATCCTGCAACGTGTTTAAGTTTTTACTCTGCTAACTATACGTCAGAGATCTGCTCTGGATCAATATTGAGTAGAATTCTATGACTTTAAATTCTTTGCTTTAAATTCCACATGCTGGTGACAAATAGGGATCAGTTGTTCCATTCATTCCCTCCTTGCCAGCTCTCCAGAGGCATCTGGCTAGCAGCCACGGTTGGAAACTGGGTTGCTGACCTAGGTGGACTCTTTGCCCCATCCAGTAGGGCAGAGGGATCCAGCACTATGACCAATGGTCAGGAGTGATGAGTGTTGGGAGTCCACAAATCTGGAGGTCAGCATGTTGCAGAAGCAGGCATTATTAATCCTTAATAAAGTTTGATTACCTTGGACTAATGGTCAAATATATCTCATTGTTATTTTAATTTGTTAAAAAATAAACTGGGGCCTGTTTGACTCGTTTTTTAAAAAATATATATATATTAATATGGTGTTTTTATTTACAAGTGCAGGGACACAGGTGGTGCTGTGGGTTAAACCACAGAGCCTAGGGCTTGCCGATCAGAAGGTCGGCAGTTTGAATCCCTGCAACGGGGTGAGCTCCCGTTGCTCTGTCCCTGCTCCTGCCCACCTAGCCGTTCGAAAGCACACCAAGTGCAAGTAGATAAATAGGTACCGCTCCAGCGGGAAGGTAAACGGCGTTTCCGTGCGCTGCTCTGGTTTGCCAGAAGCGGCTTTGTCATGCTGGCCACATGACCCAAAAGCTGTACGCCGGCTCCCTCGGCCAATAAAGCGAGATGAGCGCTGCAACCCCAGAGTCGGCCACGACTGGACCTAATGGTCAGGGGTCCCTTTACCTTTACCTTATTTACAAGTGCAGGTTGGTTGATTTATGTGAGCGGCTTCAATGGCTTTACTTTTTGTAGTATAAGAATAGATGTCAGGGACTGGGCAGAGGAGGAATGTGGAGACCGCCTCCCCAACCTGAACTTCCAAAGAAGAAGACAGTTCAGAATTACAACAGGGGTTTGAGGGAGGTCACAGGTCAGGAGAAGATGAGGGGGGAAGCTGGAAAATAATGGGAGAGGAAGAAGAAGAATCACCGGAGGGGCGACAACTGACGGACACAGTGTCTTTAGAAAGCATTGCAGACCTCCCCTCTTTCAGAACCCGCCGAGCATTGAAAGTAGGAGAGCAGGGAGCTCAGAGGCAGAGGACACTTCTCAGCACCCATAGTGATGACACATGAGGGAGAGGGTGGAGACTCACTCGGGGCAACACCATTATTCCTAGAGGCTGTATTCCCAAGCCTCTCTCTGTGAATATTGAATAAAATGATAATAATAAATAATATTGAATAAAAAGCAGTTGGTAAGGACTTTTCCTTGTCTTATCTGTTCCTGGCAACCTGTCATTGAGGTTGGTTCCTCTACCGCCTGACCGTATTTTTCGCTCTAGTTTTTGGAGGAGGAAAACAAGAAGAAAAAAAATCTGAATCCCAGAAGCCAGAATAGCAAGAGGGATCTGACTTCTGGGATAGCCGCACGAAGCCTCTCCTGGGCAGCAGGATGAAGGCTCCCCCTGCCCGGAAGAGGCTGTGCGTGGCTGAACTGCCCTCTGTCCCTTCCCCCACCTCCCGCAAAAGCCAGCCAAGAGCCGCACGCTCTTTAAAGGGAGCGCGGCTCTTGGGGGCTTTTCTGGGAGGTGGGGGAAGGGACAGAGCCGCGTGCTCTGTCCCTTCCCCCACCTCCCAGAAAAGCCAGGGATAGCTGCATGAAGCCTCCGCAGAGCAGCGGGATGAAGGCTCCCCGCTGCCCTGTGGAGGCTTCGCGCGGCTAAGCTAGAAGCTAGAACAGCGCTCTTGCTATTCTGGCTTCTGGGATAGCCGCACAGCCTGCATTCACTCCGTAAGACGCACACACATTTCGCCTTACTTTTTAGGAGGGGGAAAGTGCGTCTTACAGAGCAAAAAATACAGTAATCTGATTTCAGCGTACTAGATCTTGACGCAAGGACTCGGTTCAAAGACGGGCCTCCCTTTCTCCTGAAGCTTCCAAATCTCTCCTTTCAGCATCCATTAGAAAAAGATCCTCTGAACGGGGAGATTATTGTTGCGCGTGTCTGTGTTTTGAATCTTCTGTGTTTTGTTTTAGGTATTCCGTGTCAGACAACGGATCCCTTCATATACATTCAGCACACGTTACCGACACGGGGCGCTATCTTTGTATGGCAACCAATGTGGCTGGCACTGAGCGCAAGCGAATTGACCTGCACGTCCATGGTAACTATGCGCATACATAAATAAGCATACAAAAGAAGAGTATATGTGTTAACAGTCTCATTTCCCTTTATCTGAATAAATGAGATTGCTGGTATTTGTGTTTGCTGTTTCTCCCAATACCATCTTCCAGATAAAATCTGTCATCTGTATCATGAACATGTCAGTTTGCATTTCTTGGTGCAGAAAGTATTGATCTGATGTGTAGAGATCTTTCCTATTCTAATTAATTCAAAAGGGTTCTGGAAGCTTCTCTGTGTGAAAGAAACAAGCAGAAGGTTCCTGTTGTTTGGGTTATTCCTTCAGAGAAGCCGAGTACAGCTGGCTTAAACTGGCTCTTATCTCTTTCTGTCAAGGTCATGTTGACTATAAATGTAGGGCCAGAAGGAGCCTGGGTTTTACTTTTTTCTATCTTTTAAGTTGTATTCATTCAACTTGTTTTTATTATTGCTTGTTAGCCGCCCTGAGCCCGGCCTTGGCTGGGGAGGGCGGGGTATAAATAAAATTTATTATTATTATTATTATTATTATTATTATTATTATTATTATTATTATTATT
>JAXCMG010000180.1:162966-184432 GCA_034642415.1 Podarcis siculus | reverse complement strand
TTATTATTATTATTATTATTATTATTATTATTATTATTATTATTATTTCCTCTCTTTCCCACTCTGTGGTGTTCTGTATAAAGTATACTTAGTGTTAAGGTTTAGTTTTATTATAAGTTATTGTAAGTTTAAGTTCATAGAATCATAGAATTGGAATAGACCACAAGGGCCATCGAGTCCAACCCCCTGCCAAGCAGGAAACACCATCAGAGCACTCCTGACATATGGTTGTCAAGCCTCTGCTTAAAGACCTCCAAAGAAGGAGACTCCACCACACTCCTTGGCAGCAAATTCCACTGTCGAACAGCTCTTACTGTCAGGAAGTTCTTCCTAATGTTTAGGTGGAATCCTCTTTCTTGTAGTTTGGATCCATTGCTCCGTGTCCTCTTCTCTGGAGCAGCAGAAAACAACCTTCCTCCCTCCTCCATATGACATCCTTTTATATATTTGAACATGGCTATCATATCACCCCTTAACCTCCTCTTCTCCAGGCTAAACATGCCCAGCTCCCTCAGCCGTTCCTCATAAGGCATCGTTTCCAGGTTAAGTCAAGTCTGCTGCAAGTTAAGTCTGCTGCAACTGGATTTCTTATGGACAGGGCCAATCCTGAATGTATTGGATTTGTGACCATTGTGCTCATTTGCCTTCAGTGGCAGTAAAGCTTTGCTGGATGAAATACAATTGCCCCTGGTCTATTTTTTGGGAATCCTGCAACGTGTTAAGTTTTTGCTCTGCTGACTATACATTGGAGTTCTGCTCTGGATCAATATTGAGTAGAATTCCATGACAGAACATTCCCTGCATTCAGATTGTTCCTTATCAGTACCCTGATAAAGACTGATGTGTGTGCGTGCGCTTTTCTCCACTAGTTCCTCCATCTGTTGCTCCTGGTCCTGGCAACATTACAGTAACTGTGAATGTCCAGACCACCCTGCCATGTGAGACCACAGGGATCCCTAAGCCAGCAGTAATCTGGAAGAAGAACGGACACCTCCTCAATGTGGATCAGAATCAGAACACATTCAGGTGAAATATGCTATCTCTGTTGTTTGTGTAGAGCCATTAGCGCATGGGTAGGCAAACTAAGGCCCGGGGGACGGATCCGGACCAATCGCCTTCTCAATCCTGGCCGTGGACGGTCCAGGAATCAGCATGTTTTTACATGAGTAGAATGTGTCCTTTTATTCTGGTGAAGAAGATTTAGAGACTTTGGTTGCAATTTCTGATTGTTTGTATTAGTCTAATATAGTGTTTAGTGCCACTGTTATTGGCCATCGTGTTGTGTTATTTTGTTCAGCTAATCCAAGGACCTGAGCAGATCAAAGGATTCCCAGAGGCCACTGATGTCATCATTCTTTTGCATTGATCATGATCAATCTTCATCCCACAAATTGGGCCTGATTCCCACTTCCCTATATCATGACTTCCTACAACAGGGATGGGCGAACCCCAGCCTGCAGATGTATCTTGGTCATTGCAGGGGGTTGGACTAGATGACCCTTGCGGTTCCCTTCCAACTCTACAATTATGTGATTTTAGGCTGATCTTGATAAGGAGCTGGCCCATGGGGCCAAAAAAGGTTTCTCGCTCCTGTTCTAGGGCCAAGTTATTGGCATGAAGTTGGCAAGGGCGAAATCCAGATCAATTGGACATAAGACTGAATATTCTGGAGCTCAATCTGAAATGAATCCTTGGGAACCACGTCTCTAAAGCTTTCAGTAGAATCTGAATTACTGTAGGATTTGGTAGTAACGTCTGCTCCCTAGGCCAGGGTTTCCCAAATTTGGGTCCCCAGCTGTTGTGAGACTACAACTCCCATCATCCCTGACCACTGGTCCTGCTACCTAAGAATGATGGGAGTTGTAGTTCAAAAACAGCTGCAGACCCCAGTTTGAGGAACATGGCAGTCGAAAACGACTTGGAGGTGGTACATGAAACTCTTTGCAGCTTAGTGTCACTACAGTTTGCTTTCACTTTTGAATATCAGCATTGGGATAGTATTTATTTCAGTAACTTTAAGGACTGTGGCATTTCTGCTCAAACACAGCAATGAGTTTAACCCCTTGCTCTTTCTGCAGGCTTCTGTCTTCAGGGTCACTGGTAATAATTTCTCCCACCGTAGATGACACTGCGCTCTACGAATGTATGGTATCAAATGAAGCAGGCGAGGATCAAAGAGCAATTGCTCTCATCATACAAGGTACAGTATTGTGTCACTGTCAAAACGTCTTCATGGGAGCTCTTGAAACTCTGAGGCCATTGCTGTGCGGAGAGACTGTGTGTCGAGGAAGTCCTAGGAAGGGAGCTTTCAGTGTTCAGCTCTGGGCCCTTCTGATCCATTCAGTTACAAAACCTTTCCTCCTTTCTGCACAAAATAAGGGTCAAATGACAAGTGTTTCATAAATCTCAGCCCCTTCGGTACAGGGTGGTGTGCATGTGTTTTGCAAATAGTGTAGCGCTCCCAATTCAAATTGGGACACTAGTTTGGGGTGAGGTAGAAGTTCTTTGGGGCGCGGGTGGCGCTGTGGGTTAAACCACAGAGCCTAGGACTTGCCAATCAGAAGGTCGGCGGTTCGAATCCCCGCAACGGGATGAGCTCCCGTTGCTCGGTCCCTGCTCCTGCCAACCTAGCAGTTCGAAAGCACATCAAAGTGCAAGTAGATAAATAGGTACCGCTCCGGCGGGAAGGTAAACGGCATTTCCGTGCGCTGCTCTGGTTCACCAGAAGCGGCTTAGTCATGCTGGCCACATGACCCGGAAGCTGTACGCCGGCTCCCTCGGCCAATAAAGCGAGATGAGCGCCGCAACCCCAGAGTCGGTCACGACTGGACCTAATTGTCAGGGGTCCCTTTACCTAGAAGTTCTTTAAGCCACTGACTCTGGGCCATGCCTACAACTTCCATTGCCAACATGTGTCCCACTGAAATGAATTCGGTAGTTCTTTAGCAATACAAGTTGAAGGTGAGGAACCCCAGATCTGACTTGGACTTAGTGTCTAAGCCAGGGGTCGGCAAGGCTTACCTTGCCTGGGCTGGTTCACTGCCACAGAGTCCCCTCCGTGGGTTGGATTGTGGGTGCGCATGAGTGTGTGTGCCCACAGTTTCTGACGCCTGCGTCTGCTCAGTGCACGGGGACTCACCGAGCGGGCGGCTCAGTTCAGGGGCGGCTCAGGGGCTGGTAAAATGACCCCCGTGGGCCGCTTGTGGCCCATGGGTCTTAGGTTGCTGACCCCTGGTATAAGCAAAGGGTTAAAGACTTCCTGCTCCATACACTAGGGTTTTATTCTAGCTTGAGAGCCTGTTGTTTATAGCTATGAAACAGACTCTTGTGTGACATGTATTGTATTGTACGTTTTATGTCCCTCAATTTGTTCTTATTCAGCTGGCCATTTACAGCAGATCATCCAAGATAACATAACAACAATGTGAATGATCAGTAGTTTGATTTTCCTTTATTTTCCTTACTTCAGTGCCTCCATCCTTGGCAGACGAAGCTGCAGATCTATTGGTAACCAAGTCATCTCCAGTCATGATTCCCTGCAGTGCCTCGGGTGTTCCTTCGCCCACAATCCACTGGACCAAGAACGGAATAAGGCTTCTCCCTCGAGGAGTTGGCTACAGAATTCTGTCTTCAGGTTTACAATGATTCTGAACCCCTCCAGGAATTTTATATTCATGTATCTAGGAGCGTTCATGACAACGGGCGGTATTAAACAAGTCGATTGGCTACTGCAAGGATTTCTGCTTGTGTAATGGGAGTTTCTTTTCCCTTTCCCCTTCTTGTACCCTCCCCAGATCTGCTCCGAAGAATTAGGGGCATGGGGAAGGGGTACAGTGAGAAGAGAGGGATGGGAAGTTCTGTTGTGCAGCCCAAATTCCTTACAGTAGTGGATCTGCTTCAATGGATACCGCTCGCTTTCATTTTCAATTCCTTAAAGGATGCCATCATTTCTGTTTGGGCCAGAGCCTTTGGCTGAGACTGCACATTTTTGTGTCGGGTAGTTTCCAAATGCTGGGCTGCCATTTCTCCACTGGAAAGAGGCATCAGGATGGTGCGATTTGCATAGGAAAAAATAACTGACAGGAGGGAACGGGGTGCTTAATCTTGGCCCATCCACCGTGTCTCTGCTGGTCTTCCTCCCAGAGCTGATTTTTCTTCCATCCAGCTTCCAGAACCATTTTTGTGTGCGATGGGAACCCAAGTGTGGAATCCTGCCATGAGAAAAAATGGAGGGGTGGTGAGGTGAATTTGCAGGAGGAAGTGGGGTTCAGGGTAAAGCATCTCTGCCCCCAGCTATCCAAATGAGAAGTGACAGCCAGACCCTTTAGATATGCAAGTTTATTAGTAACACGTCGTTCTAGCCAAGGACTCCAGACATAAACCGAAATATTCACATGCCTAAGAGCTGCACACTGCATTTTAAACTCCATATCTATATATTTTTGTTGCTTCCCTTCCATCAGTGGTCTAGTGAACTTTGCTGCCTTAGTCTTGGAATGTAGCTGTGTCCCAAAAGGAAAGAGGATAGAAGAACCTCTTTCTATTACACTGAGCCTTTTTGTTAAAGGAGTCAACGTTAAGGAAGGCATCCATGAAAATGCTTTTGCTCCACTCCCAGTGACCAATGTCCACTAGCTGGCGTGCCAACTTCACTTTCTCAAAGTGCCTGGGAACTGAACTTGAACTACCTGAGAACTGCAAGGACCCCTAATCACTGTTCAGCTACCGTATTTACACGCGCATTGGACGAGGTTTTTTGACTCAAAAATCACGTCAAAAAAATTGGGGTCGTCCAATACATGGATAGGGACGCGGGTGGCACTGTGGGTTAAACCACAGAGCCTAGGACTTGCCGATCAGAAGGTTGGCAGTTTGAATCCCCGCGACGGGGTGAGCTCCCGTTGTTCGGTCCCTGCTCCTGCCAACCCAGCACTTCAAAAGTGCAAGTAGATAAATAGGGACCGCTCCGGCGGGAAGGTAAACAGCGTTTCCGTGTGCTGCTCCGGTTCGCCAGAAACGGCTTAGTCATGCTGGCCACATGACCCGCAAGCTGTACATCAGCTCCCTCGGCCAATAAAGTGAGATGATAGTGGCATGGCAGGAGGGAGAAGCGCCGCGCCGCCAGCCATTCAGTTGGCGGGAGTGTGGTTTCCCCTGATGCTGCAGCGAGTGGGGAGCGATCTGGGGGGTGCTTCTTGCCCGCAGCTGTGGGAGGGGGGAGAAGCTATGCACCGCCAGCCAGCCACCTCTTTGATGGGAGTGCAAATTCACCCGATGCTGCTGTGCATGGGAAGCACTCCCTGGATCGTTTCCCATGCGAGGAAGGCATGAGGGAAGGTTGCGCTCCTGCAAACCAGATGGCTGGAGGGAGCGCAAATTCACCCGATGCCACTGCGCATGGGAAACTATCTAGGGAGTGTTTCCTTACCGCAGCTGCGTGGGGGGAGAGGCTCAACAACTTTGGGCCACCTCCCCTCATTTTCTTAAAATTTAGTCCCCCAAAATGGGGGGAAAGGTCTTATACAAGGGGGCGTCTTATAGACGGAAAAGTACGGTATTCCTGCTGCAGCATGCATCTTTAAACTTTCCCACCTATTCCTGCAGGTACTATTGAAATTGCTGCTGCGCAACTGGACCACGCGGGAAAGTACACTTGCACTGCGCGGAATGCTGCTGGCTCCGCCCACAGACACGTGACTCTTCATGTACAGGGTGAGGTGGGAACTTGTATATTTCTTGCCTATCTGAAAGTGAACTATCGCCCCAGCTAGGGCTGGATTAAAGCATGCCATTGTTTGAGGCAAACAAGCAAAAGATGCCCGCATTCTCCACCAGGCCCTAGCTCAACACAGCCACTGCCCATTGTACCCCCCAGCCACTTGCCTGCTCACTTTCCCTGCCCAGTGAGCATTTTTCCCAGTCTCAGCCCCACGGTGCCATTTTGTAAATTTGGGGGAGTTGAGCAGCAACTTGGTTCCTGTTAATTCACAATTTATTACGGTCAGAGACCAGCTCGAAAACTACAACTGGGACAGCTTTCACAAGAATAAAATATACGTGTGAAGCAGTGTACAACAGCAGCTTAAAGATTAAAATCTAAGATGAGTGCATATACACGTAAAGACCTAAAAATTTGAGCTACAAATTGGCCCTGACAACCTGAAAGCTGACTAGCGAACTAATTTGTTTTGGGGGGGTGGGTCCTGTTTTGAACAGTCAGGTTTCCACTTCTGGAACCTCCTCTTTTGGCAGCACTGACCAAAGGCCTGGTCTTAGGGCTCCCCTTCAGGGGCTGCTGCTACTTGTAGCTACCACCACCAGTATCAGTCAGTTTCAGCCCACTCCTCTCCTCTTGCCTAATGGGCATCTTATCTGGCACCACAAGTGAATTGGAGGTGTCTCCAAATAATAATAATAATAGTAATAATAATAATAATAATAATAATAATAATAATAATAATAATAAATTTTTTTGTACCCTGCCTATCTGACCGGGTTGCCCCAGGCACTCTGGGCAGCTTCCAACACGTATAAAAGCATAATATAATACCAGACATTAAAAACTTCCCTATACAGGGCTGCCTTCAGATGCCTTCTAAAAGTTGTGTAGTTATTTATTTCCTTGACATCTGACCGGATCTTAGCTCCTGCTCAGTTCCCCCAAAGCACATCAACATCACATCAGGCATTACATCTGCGGAGATTTATGGGCCCGATTTGACTAACCAGATGCGTTAGCAGAAGCCAATGCAAGGACTCTTGCTAACACAACTCGGACTTTCTCCTCTCCTTCCCTCCACACACGTCCCCCCGAATATATCTGGAGGGTCTGGGGAACCTTAGAACAGCATTGGGGGGGGGGGACACAGAGGGGATTGTTCCATCTGGCAAGCAAAAATGTTTTCGCTGACAGAACGAAAGTTTAGTGTGATGTTGGACTCTACTCTGTGTTAGAATCCTTTAAAATGGGCTTGTTTTGAAATGAGTCATTCTGGGCTGGACTGGGCTTGGAGACAAAGATTTTCTATACAGTGGTACCTCTGGTTAAGAACTTCATTCATTCCGGAGGTCCGTTCTTAACCTGAAACTGTTCTTAACCTGAGGTACCAGTTTAGCTAATGGGGCCTCCTGCTGCTGTTGCCGCTGTGCGATTTCTGTTCTCATCCTGAGGTAAAGTTCTCAACCCGAAGTACTACTTCCGGGTTAGCGGAGTCTGTAACCAGAAGTGTTTGTAACCCGAGGTGTTTGTAACCCGAGGTACCACTGTATTGGCAATGGTTGATCCAACATTAATTAATACATCTATGTATTATAACATGGCTTCCAGTATATGTATTTATTCATAACATAGTTTGTGAAATGGGGTTATTTTTCTTTTGGTAGGCAACCTGGTAGGGATATGTAATAATTATTGTAAACAGCTGGGTGGACCAGTAATCAGACCTTTTCTGTGCTCCTCTGAATCTTAGAACCACCAGCTATAAAAGTCCAACCTGGAACGCTTGATGTCATTCTCAACAGCCCAATTCTCCTACCATGTGAAGCGGTAGGCTCACCACGTCCTAAAATAACATGGCAGAAGGAAGGGGTCAGTGTTAACACCACAGGTATCTTGTTTTGCTTTATAATTTCCTGTTCTCCTCAGAGCATTTAGCTACATACAGTTGAAAGGGAATTAGTGCTGCAGTTCTGTACCCTAAGAAAGGATATACCGTATTTTTCGCTCTATAAGACGCACCAGACCATAAGACGCACCTAGTTTTTGGAGGAGGAAAACAAGAAAAAATAATTCTGAATCTCAGAAGCCAGAACAGCAAGAGGGATCGCTGCGCAGCGAAAGCAGTGATCCCTCTAAAGCAGTGATCCCTCTTGCTGTTCTGGCTTCTGGGATATCTGCGCAGCCTGCATTCGCTCCATAAGATGCACACACTTTCCCCCTTACTTTTTAAGAGGGAAAAAGTGAGTCTTATAGAGCAAAAAATACAGTACTTTAAAACATCTCCTAGGGTTCATTCACACATGCGTGGTCATCACTGTGAGATTGCAGTATCAAGCAGTGCATTCATGTGAAATCTTTCATCTTTATCATTTGCAAAACTTACAAAATTTTGAGCGAGTAGTTTCCAAGCAGATTGTGGATAAAATTAGAGATTAAACATGGCTGAAATCTATAAAACAATTAAAATCAGATATACATATAGTCGTCATCACCTCACCAAAAACAAAAACAAAATCAAGAAAACTTTTTTTTTAAAAAAAGGTAACTAAATCATGTGTCTGAATAGTTTACTGGAACAGAGGTTTTGCTGCAGGTAACTAAAATATAGTGAGTGTACCTGCCCAATGTCTTTACACCAAGGAGTTGCTGTCACTCCAATGGAACAATTTTTCACAAATGCAGTGCCAGTTTCACAGATCAAAGTGATTGACTAGTCACATTATGAGGCAAGGTGATTCCTTGAGTAAACTGGTCCCAAGCCATTACGGGCTTTATATACCAATAGTAAAGCCTTGAACTTGGCCCAGTAACCAGTCAGAAACCAGTGCAGATTTTTGGACACAATTATTTTCAGTTGAATCAATCTGCACATTTGCCTACCAGTTACCAAATGTACATATGCTTATATGGAAACCTGTTCTAAGATATGCCTGTTGCACCTCTTTTTTTTTAACTGAACGAAAGGAGAGTTCACAACCTTTCTAGTTAACCTATTTCTCCAGCAAACTATTTTTATAGAATCTATAGCAGTCCTAATGTTTCTCTACTACTGTGGTCTTACTTAATACATAATGTGCATGTGTTCCAGGGGACAGTTATACCATTCTCCCCAGTGGCAGTTTGCAGATTGCAAAAGCTGCTGCTGAAGATGCTGGAACTTACATTTGTGTGGCTCAGAATCCAGCCGGTACTGCCCTTGGGAAGATCAAACTGAAGATCCAAGGTAAGTTTTGCAACGCGCTGCAGCTTGTTAATAATATCTGAGGTTATCTTGGAACGTATCTAATGTGCTACTAGAATAGGGGAAAGCAACTTTTTCTTTCTGTTGAGGGCTGCGTTCCCTCTAGGGTCACACACGGCCTAGTTAGGGATGGAATTTGCTCCCACGAGTAGTTGTGATGGCCACCGACTTGAATCCCTTTAGGCAAATTCGTGGAGGGATAAGGCTATCAGCCATGATTATTAATTAATTAAACTCCACCCATCTGGCTGAGTTTCCCCAGCCACTCTGGGCAGCTCCCAATCAAGTGTTAAAAACAATACATCATTAAATATTAAAAACTTCACTAAACAGGGCTGCCTTCAGATGTCTTTTAAAAATAGGATAGCTGCTTATTTCCTTGACCTCTGATGGGAGGGTGTTCCACAGGGTGGGCGCCACTACTGAGAAGGCCCTCTGCCTGGTTCCCTATAACCTCACTTCTCGCAGTGAGGGAACCGCCAGAAGGCCCTCGGAGCTGGACCTCAGTGTCCGGGCTGAACGATGGAGGTGAAGACGCTCCTTCAGGTATACAGGACCGAGGCAATGGCTGTATTTCACCTCCACTGTTGGAAGGGAGAGTGATACTGCACTCAGGTTGTGAGCTACCCATGAGCATCTGGTTCACCACAATGAGAGCAGAGTGCGGGACTAGATTTTTGGCTCGATCCAGCAGGGCTCTTGTTATGTAATTTGTCAGGGTCAGGAGTCCAAAGGGGAGGCATGGATAGGTGAGGCCACCTGCCTTTCTCTTTCTGCTACCTCCTCTCCCATTTCCCTCCTTCTTGCCAGGAGCCGCATGAAACTTGTGAAGTGACCTTTATCTTCTTAACCTTCCCTAAGAAGTACATCATTAGAGCCTCAACAAGGGGGAAAAAAGAGAACAAACAGGAGTACAGTGGACGCTCGGGTTGCGAACGTGATCCGTGTGGGAGGCACATTTGCGACCCGCAGCGTTCGCAACCTGCATCTGTGCACACATGGGTTGCGATTCGGTGCTTCTGCATATGCGCAAAGTACCAAAAAGAATGGAGTAAATTTATGGTTTATATAAGTGAGAATTGTACAAATATGAAAACGTTGGCAGGATTGAAATAAATCTCATGTCATGGTATAATTTATAATTAAAGAATTTGTAAACTTTAGAATGGAATAGGAAAACTGGTGGAAGGGAAGGACGGAAGCTAATGGATCTATGAAACACAAAGTAGGACACATGTAATAAGATGTGATGTTTTGGTAGTGGGTGGTGGGGGTTGGTTGGTGATTGCAAATTTCAATAAAAATCATTAAAAAAAAACAAAACCAAAACACGATTTAGCGCTTCTGGGCATGCGCGACCGCCGAAACCCGGAAGTAACCCGTTCCGGTACTTCTGGATTTTGGTGCGTCTGTAACCCCAAAAAAAGGCCTGCTTTTGTCCCCTGCCCTTGAGAAAAAGAGATGAAATGAAAAGTCAGGTGCCTGGTGCACAGTGATCAATAGGGTTAGAAGATGGAGAAAGCTTGGGGAAGCAACAGTTTGTGAAGTAGTATAGGGAATGTTGTTCCACTGTCTTCTAGCACTGCCGATTAAAACAATTGATTCATTGTCTACCAGTTCCTCCAGCTATCAGATCTCACCCGGAAGAATACGTGGTGGTTTTGGATAAGCCTGCCACACTGTTGTGTGAAGCAGATGGCTATCCAGCTCCTGAGATCGTGTGGCATAAAGATGGACAGCAGGTCACAGAGTCCATGAGGCAGAGAATCCTCAGCATGGGGTCTTTGCAGATTGCCTTTGCTCATCCGAGCGACACCGGCCGTTACACATGCACGGCTACCAACGTGGCTGGAGCAAGCAGCTCGAGCATGGAGCTCACTGTGCTTGGTAAGCATAGCTGGAAGTGGGGAACATGCATTGGCTATTAATCATGGTGGAAGCAAGTATGATGGATGGAACCAGGTTTGTTTGTTTTTCACAGTTTTAATTAGCTGTTCCCCATATCCTCCTGCCAACCTAGCAGTTCTAAAGCACATCAAAGTGCAAGTAGATAAATAGGTACCACTCCAGCGGGAAAGGTAAATGGCATTTCCGTGCGCTGCTCTGGTTCACCAGAAGCAGCTTAGTCATGCTGGCCACATGACCCGGAAGCTGTACGCCGGCTCCCTCGGCCAATAAAGTGAGATGAGTGCCGCAACCCCAGAGTCGGTCACGACTGGACCTAATGATCAGGGGTCCCTTTATCTTTACCTATATCCTCATACAACTTAAGTTTCCATTCTTCTTTGGTTGGGACTTCACTTGTTTTCCATTTTTGAGCTAACAAAACATGGGTCACAGTAGTGGCATACGTAAATAACCTTTTTGACACCTGGGAATTTCAGTGTGAATTATCCCCAGCAGAAAGGACTCTGGTTTGGGAGCAAAAGTACTTTTAAACATTTTCCCCCAATTCATTATGGATCATTTCCCAATGCTCTTTTACCCTTTTGCAAGTCCACCACATAGGAAAGAACATTCCCTCCACCTCTTTGCATCTTCAGCACTTATCTGATTCAGTCTTATACTACATCTTAGCAAGCCTACTCAGAGTTAAATACCATCTGTAAATCAGTTTCAAATAGTTCTCCTTCAAAGAATAACATGCTGTGAACTTCAGATCACTTTTCCAGAGTTTTCCCCACCCAACTCTGTAGATTCCTAAGGACATGTGTAATTAATTGTTTTCTTTCTTTTCTCCCTACAGTTCCACCTAAGATACGCAGTACAGAAACCCATTACACAGTTGCAGAAAATGCACAAGTGGTTCTGCCGTGTGTTGCTGATGGAGTGCCAACGCCATCCATGAATTGGAAGAAAGAGGGCCAACTTTTAATGAGCATAGTGGGAAAATACACGGCTCTGTCATATGGAGATCTCATTGTGGACAATGCTGTGGTAAGCATTTGACTGAGCAATGTACTCAAGGTAGCCACAAGCTGATAGACATGCAACTTGCCCAACCTGAAAGTATGTGATTTGTAGGTTTCTTGAGCCAAAGATGCCCTGCTATGTTTAGCTGTAGGTAGTCCATGAGTATGGACCCGATGGTAGCATTGTGATATAAGGCTAATACGGTGTTCATTATAGATACATGGTTATGCTTTGCCATGGGACCTTATCCCCTGTTTAAACAGCATTTAAATGGGACCGCCTCTCCTGGTATGCCCCACGGAGAGCCTCAAGGTCCATAAATAGCAACACCCTAGTGGTCCCGGGCCCTAAGGAAGTTAGATTGGCTTCAACCAGAGCCAGGGCCTTTTCAACACTGGCTCCGGCCTGGTGGAACGCTCTGCCTCATGAGACCAGGGCCCTGCAGGATCTGATTTCTTTCCGCAGGGTCTGTAAGACAGAGTTGTTCCACCTGGCCTTTGGCTTGAAGCCAATTTGATTCCCTCCCCCTCTTTCTTTTTTCTTTTCCGTTCTCCTCCTGTGATGAGGCTGCATTTTAATATTTTAATGTTTCAATATTTTAATGTTGTATTTTAATCTTGTTTTTAAGTTGTATTCATTCAACTTGTTTTTATTATTGCTTGTTAGCCGCCCTGAGCCCGGCCTTGGCTGGGGAGGGCGGGGTATAAATAAAAAAATTATTATTATTATTATTATTATTATTATTATTATTATTATTATTATTAATATTAATAATAATAATATCACTCAGAACCTGGCAATGCATTATGTCAAAAAATAAAGAAATAGCAGAATTCAATTCAGTTGTTGCACTAGTGGAAGAATGAGGTCCACTCAGCGGCGTAGCGTGGGTTATCAGCACCCGGGGCAAGGCAAGTAATTTGCGCCCCCTAACCCGGGGCAAGGCAAGTAATTTGCGCCCCCTAACCTGGGTCAAGGCAAGTACAGTAATTTACTCTCCCAAGCAGCAGCAGCGAGGCTTCTCTTTCCCCCGGGCTCTCCTGGAGCTGCCTCTTTTCTTTCCTTTTTTCCCTTTCTATCCTTAATTGATTCCTCCTCCACACCGCGGCGTTTCCTGGCTGCTCCCCCCCTTCCCCTCTCTCTCCTCCTCGCTCTGCTTGCCTTGCCCTGCCCTGCCTGAGGGCGCCCTGAGGAGACTCCGCTCTCCTTTTTGACCAGGCAAGGTGGAAAAAAGGGGGGAAAGTCTCTTCCCGCCCCCTTGCCAGACTCCCTGCTCGGCTCGGCTCACTACCCAGGCGGCCAGTGGAGAGAGAGCCGCAATTACCATAAAGCTCCTCTCCCTCCGCTTCGCTAAGCTGTCAAAGCCCGGCAGCAGCGGCAACGGCAGCAGCAGGCGCAGCCAGACCCCCGCCAGCCAGCCAGCCCGCCCGGCTTCCTCTCCTTTTTTTGCCCGCAGCAGAAGGCTTCGCTCTCCCCCTTCCGCGACCTCCTCGCCAAGCCGAGCGAGCGCGGGCTCCCTAACGCGTGGATTTTAGTAGGGGCAGAGAGCTGCTAGTGCGAGCGCGCCCCCCGCCCATGTTGCGCCCGGTGCGGCCGGCCCCCCTGGCACCCCCCACGCTACGCCACTGGGTCCACTCACACAGCAGGACCTTTCCACATCCCCACTCCCACCTGGTGTGCTCTTCTAAATCTGCTCTGGGGGACTGCAAGTTGCTTTGCAACATTTTTGTAGAAAGCAATGAATAAATGCAATTGATCAATCAATCAATCAATCAATCAATCAATCAATGAATGCAGCGTTTGAAAGCAGAGACTCAATGATGGAGTGATTCAAATCCATATACAAACTTCAGTCAAATTCTTTCTTTCTGAGATGCCTCCCGTGTCTGAATGACCATTATCTTTATTACAGGATATCCCCCCCCCCCGTTAAATGTTTTTACGTGCTGTTCTTTATTTCCTTCCTACAGCCTGAAGATTCTGGCAGCTACACCTGCATTGCCAGTAATGTTGCTGGTGAAGATACCCATACCGTCAACTTAACCGTCCATGTGCTGCCAACCTTTACTGAGCTCCCTGGAGATTTAGCTTTAAATAAAGGAGAACGACTTCAGCTAACTTGCAAAGCAATTGGAGTTCCTGTGCCCCAAATCTCATGGACTTTTAACAATAATATCATCCCAGGTTAGTACATCAAAGGTCTAGATTGTATCTAGAAAACACAGGTTTTGTTGTTCTTTAGTCGTGTCCGACTCTTCGTGACCCCACGGACCAGAGCACACCAGGCACTCCTGTCTTCCACTGGCTCCCGCAGTTTGGCAAAACTCATTTTAGTAGCATCGAGAACACTGTCCCACCATCTCGTCCTCTGTTGTCCCCTTCTCCTTGTGCCCTCCATCTTTCCCAACATCAGGGTCTTTCCCAGGGAGTCTTCTCATGAGGTGGCCAAAGTATTGGAGCCTCAGCTTCAGGATCTGTCCATCCAGTGAGCACTCAGGGCTGATTTCCTTCGGAATGGATAGGTTTGATCTTCTTGCAGTCCATGGGACTCTCACGAGTCTCCTCCAACACCATAATTCAAAAGCATCAATTCTTTGGTGATCAGCCTTCTTTATGGTCCAGCTCTCACTTCCATACATCACTACTGGGAAAACCATGGCTTTAACTATACGGACCTTTGTCAGCAAGGCGATGTCTCTGCTTTTTAAGATGCTGCCTAGGTTTGCCATCGCTTTTTGAACTTTCACAAAAATTGAATTCCTGACATGGAATAAGCATGTGCACATGAGATATCTGATACAGTGTGTTGCTCTCCTAACATGAAATGAGTTAGGTGATGGTTTCTTTTCATATCAGCTTCTGTAGGAAAAAAAAAAGTAGGTATCTTTTCGAATTACAAATAACACTTTATTAGACAGAATGGAAAAGAGACAACATGACAATTGGAAAGAGCAAAGTGTGGCTCAGTGTGTAGAAGTTATATTGTAAGGAACGGTTGAGGGAGCTGGGTTTGTTTAGCCTGCGAAAAAGGAGACTGAGAGGAGATATGATAGCCATCATCAAATTTTTAAAGGGCTGCCACATAGAAGATGGAGCAAGCAGCTTTGGAGGGTAGGGCCCGAACCAGTGGCTTCAAGCTGCAAGGAAGAAGATTATGAGTAAACATCAGGAAGAACTTTCTGACAGTGGAATGAGCTCCCTCGGGAGTTGGTGGGTGCTCCTTCCTTGGAGGTTTTTAAACAGAGATTGGATGGTGGTCTGTCATGGATGCTTTAGTTGAGATTGCTGCATTGCAGGGGGTTGGACTAGATGACCCACAAGATCCCTTCCAACTCCAATTCTATGTAAGGAATGTAGGGTGAATCCAGCCCCGCTGCACCAGACCCAACTAGGTGCCCCGGGAAACCCACTAGGAGGAAATGAGCACAACAGCAAAAGATCGGCATGCTTAGGTATCTCTTTATTACAGAGGAGTTATGTAATTTCAAAGCAACCTGAAAAGTCCTAAGCAACCTTAACATTCCAGTAGAATTGCAGGCAGAAAGAAGGCATGGTTAACAAGTACCGTATTGGCCCAAATACAAGCCGCACCTGAATATAAGCCGCACCTTTAAAATTGGAGGGGGGAAGAGTTTGGATTTGATATCCCGCCTTTCACTCCCTTTTAGGAGTCTCAAAGCGGCTAACATTCTTCTTTCCCTTCCTCCCCCACAACAAACACTCTGTGAGGAGAGTGGGGCTGAGAGACTTCAGAGAAGGGTGACCAGCCCAAGGTCACCCAGCAGCTGCATGTGGAGGAGCGGAGACGCGAACCCGGTTCCCCAGATTACGAGTCTACCGCTCTTAACCACTACACCACACTGGCTCTCACACTGGAGGGAGAAAAAATACCTGAATATAAGCCTCTCCCTTCCTCACTTCTCCTGGCTGCATACTGGGGGGTGGGGGGAGCCATGCTGTGTTGCCAGCAGCCCTTCCCCTTCCTTGCTCTTTCCCTTCCCAGCCTTGGGGGAGAGGACGGGGTCTATGTGCTTTGCTGTGCTCCTGGCGCTGTTTGCCCCCCGCTCCTGGCTGCATACCGTAAGGTCGGGAATATAAGCCACACTTTAACTTTTCATGGTCGGAATTTTTTTGGGGGGGGGAGCGAGGCTTATATTCAGGCCAATACGGTATTTCCACCTGCTGTCTTTCCCCATAAAGCTGTATCTACTAGCATATTGGGATACTGAACACACCCAAGCTATGCATGTAAAATATGTGTTTTGTTGAGCCTTTAGATTTTGTTGGTTTTCTTTTACTTTGCTGTTCTCCTCTTGTTCTGCTAGCACAATACGATGGTGTGAATGGACTTAGCCAACTGGTCATTGAAAGAGTGTCCAAAGAGGACTCGGGAACCTATGTGTGTACGGCGGAAAATGTAGTTGGTTCTATCAAGGCTCTTGGATTTGTGTACGTTAAAGGTATGTATTACTGGTAAGTCTGGGAATTGTTTCACACTCCATCTAAAAGCAGCATCGTGGATGGTCAGGGGGATGAATGGACATGGACTGTCTAACTTATGAAAATTAAAAGTGCCTGACTCGTATCAACAGTTGCAGATGAAACCTCTTTCTAATTTAGAGCGGAATCTAGATTAAGCATACATTTTAAACTAGGTGAATTTTCTGCAATCAAAATTACTGAATTCAGAAATAGCTGAAGGGGCTCCACATTCACAAAACTAGATTCAGATTCATTCCATTTTCACTGTATTTTGAAGTTTTAACTTTTGCGTTTTTTCTGCTTTAAATTCATGTTGAGTTCCCTCAATATATTGGCTTCGGTTCTCATTTCCACTCTTATTTTATACATCGTTAACTTTTGAACTATTTTTCCAGAACCTCCAGTCTTCATGGGAGATTATCATTCCAGTCGGATTGAGCCCCTGGGTGGCAATGCTATCCTCAACTGTGAAGTCAGAGGAGATCCACCTCCAGTGATCCAGTGGAGCAAAAAAGGAGCTGGCATTCAGATCAGCAACCGGATCAGACAACTCAGCAACGGATCCCTTGCTATCTATGGCACAGTTGTAAGTCTTTACTGAGATCTCTTCTACTGATTAGTTGTACAGGATTAATGTCCCACCCTTCTTTCAAAGAGATCTGATTTATCTTCATTACCAACCCAAGAGGCTGTGAATTAAACACAGTCTGCAGGTCTGTTCTTAATAACTGATACAAACCTCTTTTATGCATTGCATATAGTTGCAGTGCATTTTTATATGTGTATGTGGCCGTGCACTACTCTGCTGAAAAGGGAATTTTATCGTTTCCATTCTAACCTCTCAGGCTGCCTCCTGAGCTATTGCTATATCATGGCACAACACAACACAACTTGCGCAATTCACTCATTTATTTCAGGAATTTATGGTATATGCCATCCTTCAAGGCAAAACCCTCCCAGGGTGACTTAGAAACACTAGATAAAATACCAGTTAAAACTCTGTATGTCACAGATATAACATTGCAGATAAAAGTTTTCAAATTGCCTTTTCAGTTGAGTCACTCCGTAAGTCCAACTGTCACCAGGGGACTCAGATGTCACAACCGACACATGAAGTCAACACACTTAATGCACATGCACTTCCTAACATACTGCTGCCATTAGAGCCTTTTTTCTCAGGAATTTGGCATAAAAAGGTGAAGGGATGCACTTATGATCCAGCCTTAAGGCACACAGCACTGGGGGGGGGGGTGTTCCTTCTTTTTGCCACTAGAAATCTGAACAGGCCACCCTCCTTGCCACAGAAGATATAGGACCGGGGTCAGCAAACTTTTTCAGCAGGGGGCCAGTCCACCGTCCCTCAGACCATGTAGAGGGCCGGACTATATTTTGAAGGGAAAAAATGAACGAATTCCTATGCCCCACAAACAACCCAGAGATGCATTTTAAATAAAAGGACACATTCTACTCATGTAAAAACACCAGGCAGGCCCCACACATAACCCAGAGATGCATTTTAAATAAAAGGACACATTCTACTCAGGTAAAAACACGCTGATTCCTGGACCGTCCACGGGCCGGATTGAGAAGGTGATTGGGCCAGATCCGGCCCCTGGGCCTTAGTTTGCCTACCCATGATATAGGATGTTGCCAAGGCCAGGCAAAGGGTGGCACAGTTTACTGGCCACAGGCTTGCTGCCACCAGACTACCTGCAGTTGGCTAACTTCCCAGTCCTTCTGCTTAATGATGCTTAATTATGCAGCCCCCTTCCACCCTACACACAGGAGACGGCACTGCCACTACCGGGACGCGGATGGCAAGGTGGTCTATATCACTGAGCCTCTTGGGCTTGCCGATCGGAAGGTAGGCGGTTCAAATCTACGCAACAGGGTGAGCTCCCATTGCTCTGTCCCAGTTCCTGCCAACCTAGCAGTTCAAAAGCATGTCAAAAGTGCAAGTAGATAAATAGGTACCGCTGCGGTGGGGCCGTAAACGGTTTCCGTGCGCTCTGGTTTCCATCACAGTGTCCCGTTGCTCCAGAAGCAGTTTAGTCCTGCTGACCACATGACCTGGAAAGCTGTCTGTGGACAAACGCCAGCTCCCTTGGCCTGAAAGCGAGATGAGTGCCGCAACCCCATAGTCGCCTTTGACTGGACTTAACCTTCCAGGGGGCCTTTACCTTTACCTCTTACTGTCACTACCACCACCACTGGGATGAGGAGGGCGCTATGGGTTAAACCACAGAGCCTAGGGCTTGCCGATCGAAGGTAAGCAGTTCGAATGCCCGTGACGGGGTGAGCTCCCGTTGCTCTGTCCCAGCTCCTGCCAACCTAGCAGTTCAAAAGCACATCAAACGTGCAAGTAGATAAATAGGTACCGCTCCTGTGGGAAGGTAAACTGCGTTTCCGTCCGCTTCTCTGGTTCGCCAGAAGCGGCTTTGTCATGCTGGCCACATGACCCGGAAGCTGTCTGTGGACAAATGCCAGCTCCCCCAGCCAGTAAAGTGGGATGAGTGCCGCAACCCCAGAGTCATCCACGACTGGACCTAATGGTCAGGGGTCCCTTTACCTTTACCACCGCCACTAACTTCCATCCTACTGAATCCCTGCTGGTTTCCGTATATATTATACAATTTCTAAGCCATTGCTGGGTTTAATGTACTGCAAATCAACACTGAATAAAAATTATTGGATCGCTCATCTGTCAACATACTGACTTCTTTTCAGAATGAAGATGCTGCGGAATATGCATGTGTAGCTACAAACGATGCTGGCGTTGTCGAACACCGCGTAACCCTGACATTGCACAGTAAGCCACACGAGAATATTCACACTATAATGTGTTGAGAGTTCTAAATTTTACACTTGGACGTACCTGCTGCATGAGTTAAAACTAGGCTTATTTATTTGACCCATGGACCTCTCTATCTTTGCCTTAGTCAACACAGTTTTATAGGGCCAAACGGCATATTCTTCTTTTCCCCCTCTTTGGTAAAGGAGGCAGGTATGATTCAGTGGCATTGCACAGTGCAAGAGAGATAATTCTCCTTGGTTCTCGTGCTGCAAACCTGATAATAATCAGGGTTCCCCTTCAGATGCAATGAAAGAAAAATAAGTGCTTTTTTGGAGGGATGCGGGTGGCGCTGTGGGTTAAACCACAGACCCTAGGACTTGCAGATCAGAAGGTCGGCGGTTCGAATCGCCGTGACGGGGTGAGCTCCCGTTCCTCGGTCCCTGCTCCTGCCAACCTAGCAGTTTTAAAGGACGTCAAAGTGCAAGTAGATAAATAGGTACTGCTCCAGCGGGAAGGTAAACGGCATTTACGTGCTCTGCTCTGGTTCGCCAGAAGCAGCTTAGTCATGCTGGCCACATGACCCGGAAGCTGTACGCTGGTTCCCTCGGCCAATGAAGCGAGATGAGTGCCGCAACCCCAGAGTCGGCCACGACTGGACCTAATGGTCAGGGGTCCCTTTACCTTTTTACTAAGTGTAAGATTGGCCTGTAGTCTCTTCGCAATGAAACTGGTTAGCCTAAGAAGTAGTCACTTGCCATGGTAAACTAGTGAGCTTAACGAATGAAGCTGGATCTACATGTTCTTTGCCTCAAGTTTGTTCTCACCCGGTCCCCCAGTTCTCTCATTCGTGGGGAAAATGGTACCTTGACAAGGGAGGCCAAGGTAACAGGTGGGGGAAGGCCTCCATCAAAGATAGGGGACACTGACAGGGTCTCTTTTCCTTAACAAATGACCAAGCTGTAAAGAAAAAGAAAAAAGTATGTTGTCGACATAGTGGGAGTGGCAGCATCTTTTCCCACCAAGGATCATGGGAGCTGAGTTACAAACCCCATGATTCCTGGTGGAAAGTGAAGTCACCAGGGTCAGTATGGTGGCTATATGTTTTTCTTGCTGCCTGGCCACTGGCCAGGATAGGCAGTGTAGGCACCCCACTGTCTTTGACCGATGACAGATGCTACAAGTTACCACTTAACATACCGCAGAGAGGTGGGAACAGGGGAAGTAATAATAATAATAATAATAATAATAATAATAATAATAATAATAATAATAATAATTTATTTATACCCCGCCCATCTGGCTAGGTTTCCCCAGCCACTCTGGACGGCTTCCAACAAAATATTAAAAACTTGATAAAGCATCAAACATTAAAAACTTCCTGATACAGGGCCACCTTCAGATGTCTTCTAAAAGTTAGATAGTTGTTTATTTCCTTGACATCTGATGGGAGGGCGTTCCACAGGGCGGGCGCCACTACCGAGAAGACCCTCTGCCTGGTTCCCTGTAAGCTCACTTCTCACAGTGAGGGAACCACCAGAAGGCCCTCAGACCTGGAGCTCAGTGTCCGGGCTGAACGATGGAGGTGGAGACGCTTCTTCAGGTCCTTGATTTGTCAGTGATTTGTTGCTGAAATCAGCAAACCTGGAAGCATTCTGTTTTTATCTTAGGTGCACCTGTTATTACAATTGAGCCAGTAGAGACGATTGTCGATGCTGGAACCACAGTGATGCTGAACTGCCAAGCAGAAGGAGAACCTCCTCCGACCATCGAATGGTCTCGTCAAGGCCGGCCTCTCCTGAGTCAGGACCGAATGACCGTCTTGACTAATGGCTCCTTGCTTATTGCGGTCGCGCACAAGAAGGATACTTCGGAATACGAGTGCGTAGCTAGGAACCTCATGGGATCTGTCCTGGTCAAAGTTCCACTCATTGTCCAAGGTGGGTGCAAAGTCTAGACTAGCTTTTCGTTCTCCCCGGTGAGGAGCTCTATGGGATTCAGAAGTTTGTATGCTCTTTAGCAAAGAAGCAAGGAGAGGGAACACCTTTTCTATTTGTATCTCCCTCGTTCTGTACAATAATGCTATCCGAATGCATGTTGGGTCTTGCTAGGGGACCTTGAGAAGGACCACTGAGAAGCATTGCCCTAGAAGGTACAATATCGGGACACTATTTAGGCCATTGGTCTTCCTTATTTTCATATACTGGGCCTATTATTATGAAACCTACTTGGCTTTGCAGAAGGAATGGTCTTAGGCATTTGCAAGCCATTAACTCTTTCTTTCTTTCTTTCTTTCTTTCTTTCTTTCTTTCTTTCTTTC
>JAXCMG010000180.1:141464-162956 GCA_034642415.1 Podarcis siculus | reverse complement strand
CCTTCCTTCCTTCCTTCCTTCCTTCCTTCCTTCCTTCCTTCCCTAACATATCTTTCTATTTCTCTTCCTCCTTTGAGAAAAAAATACAAAGAAACAGCAATAATTCACTGTTGTAATTCTCCTTATGTGAAGTCCATCTCCAGTTGTGGGGCAGGGCCTACCAAATGAAGACTAACGACTGAGTCAACTATAATCATCATCTGAATTTTTAGGGGGTTTTAAGATTCAGAAAACAATAAAATACACTTGTCTGATGGTGAGAGGAATATCGACTAAGATATTTTTTCTGTGAACTGCCCTGAGACCTTTGGGTATAGGGTGATATATAAATTCTAATGATAATGATATACATGAAATTGTTTTATTCCAGTGCATGGAGGATTTTCTGACTGGCTCGACTGGCAGCCGTGCAGTGTAACCTGTGGTCAAGGTGTTCAGAAGAGGATCCGCCTGTGTAACAATCCGCTCCCCGCAAATGGCGGACGACGCTGTATGGAGCCCGATCATGAAATGCGCAGCTGTCAGAACAAGCTGTGCCCAGGTAAATTTGGATTTCAACCAAGGGCCTCATGGAAGTCAGTAGTCATGGACCAACATGGTTCCTCTTCCCTAGTTCGAAGTGAAGTGTATCTTTATTGCTAAAAGCTATGAGCCGTCACAATTGGTCACAATGTGTAGGATACAAATAATTGATTTAAAACTGTACAACAACAGCAAAACATACAAAAATGCAAAAATCACTCTTGCATAAGTTAAGCACTCCACATCTCACACTCCCCCTTATGATACTTGTCTTGGTGCCTAGCTAGCTCTCAGCTTACTTGCAGCCAAAGCAAATTTTGCAACCTGTGCAGTAATAAATGTATTATTGCCAGCCAGTAAAATAGAGATTTGCTCAGGGGGCGTTCAGCTGGAAAGAGAGCAGAGGATGTAACTGAGGAATTTTTGTCTAGGGGTGTGTATATTTTTTGTCTAGGGGGCATCGTAACAAATACGTAGTGTTGAATATCCTCCATGTCTCTTCCCTGGTTTAATTTAATTCCTTACTCACAACAATTTAATTCAATACTCACAACAGCTGGCTGCATCGTTTTTGTTGCTGTGATGCCTTTGGCAGCACTTGGCGATAATCATTAATCATCAGCATCTGAAGGCATCACAAGCTGCTAAGTAGTAATGCTGTTAAGTAATCCATGGCCTGTTAAATGTACGTGGAGGGCTGTTGTTATGATTATGTTTTAATTATGCTGCATAAATTATGTTCTTAACGATGTGCACCGCCCTGGGATCTTTGGATGAAGGGCGGTGTATAAATTGAATAAATAAGAATACATAAATAAAAATAATAGTATACTTGGAAACAGCAGAAAGAAAGAAAAGGGGAAGGAAGAATGAAGCACTTCAGGGGTGTGTGTGTGTGTGTGTGTGTGTGTGTGTGTGTGTTAAGAAGCCCCCAATAGATTTAAAAGCATGGAAAATTACCCAAGGGCACTTAGGAAAGTCCAAGAAAGGAAAATAATCACAGAGAAAGTTGGGGGGGGGAGTAATGGATCAATAAATTACTTTTAAAAGGCACAGAATTACCACACAATTGTTGGGGGGCAGTCCCTGTGAGCCACAAAAACCTCTACAGGGTTGCCACTTCTGCTGCACACGATTACTTGGGATTAAGTCTCATTTGTGTGAGTGGAATCTACTTCCAAATTAGCAAATTTAACAGCCTTAGTAACATTACATTCTGTTTATTTTAACACGAGGGAGTTCTTGAGAAGATGAATAGCTGAACAGTTTTGCCAGTTGCGTGTGTAGGTCCCCAGGCCACCCCTCAAATAATTTCACACATAACACGTAATTTTAGTTTTGGTTTTTGGGCACTATTTTGGCCACAACTTTATTAAAATACAAAATCAGTGAGTGGTTGTTTAGACATTGGTAATGACTATCTGTCCCCCCGCCTGGGACAGAGCTGACATCCCAAGGTCCGATCGGTAGCCAGTAGAAGGGAAAGACAAACTTGGGGAACATTTGAGCTAAGCGTCGGACCCACGCCGCTCACCCCAGCAGCTCCCCAAGGCTTGCCGGCCCTGGTCCTATGACAAGGATTCCCATGACAGGGATTGGGCGGCCCTGGTCCCATGACAGGGATTGGACGAAATCGTGGCAAGCCCCAGGATTCCTTTAACGGAATTCCCTTCAGCGCAATAGGAGGGGCAGGCACAGCCTATCCTGACCCCTCCACCACCAGCATTTTATAACCAATGCCTAACCGCAACCTTACAAGTTGTGACAAATTGCTAAGTAGTAGGCAAAAACCAAATGGCACAGCCAATCAAAATTCCTACTAGGCCCCTGCACCAAGGCAGACGACCCCATGACAGGCAAAGCAAGGTCAACTGGAAAAGAGGGCGGGCGGGTGATCCGATGCACTCTGCAAAAGAGAAAGAGAAACCAGAGTGCCCCAATATTTAAAGACTATGGTCCCACCCACCCAATTTGCAGCATACAATTTGCCCCAGCAACCCGGTGATCCAATCAAAGTACCAGGCAACAACCATTAACTTGCCTGGCAACCATAGGGCTGGCCCAGCGTCCCACACCGCAACATGCGCTCTCATTTAATTAGAGAATGCGCTATACCAGCGCTCCAGTTTAAGCAGGCAGCATTGTGTGTCTGATGAGGTTTTGCTCATCCTGGAAACCCCAAGGTCTAAAGCATTTCCCAACATAGGTTAACAAGTGGTGGTGTAGTGGTTAAGAGCGGTAGTCTCGTAATCTGGGGAACCAGGTTCGCGTCTCCGCTCCTCCACATGCAGCTGCTGGGTGACCTTGGGCTAGTCACACTTCTTTGAAGTCTCTCAGCCTCACTCACCTCACAGAGTGTTTGTTGTGGGGGAGGAAGGGAAAGGAGATTGTGAGCCGCTTTGAGACTCCTGAAGGGGAGTGAAAGGTGGGATATCAAATCCAAACTCTTCTTCTTCTTCTTCTTCATATATTCTTTTTAGTGGATGGCAACTGGTCAGAATGGGGCTCTTGGGAAGAATGCTCTAAAACCTGTGGGCAAGGCAACAAGACCAGAACCAGGACTTGCAGCAACCCTCCTGCCCAACATGGTGGAAGGCCTTGTGATGGCAGCGCCGTTGAGCCAATCATGTGCAACATTAGGCCTTGCCCAGGTGAGAATACAGAGAGGCTGTTAAAAGTGGCACACATGAACCAAACTTCAAATGAATTCCCCTTCTCTTTTTTTCCTGCCATTTTTTTAATTGATTTTCCAAATTTATAACAAACATAACAACAATAGGGACAGTAGGGACGCGGGTGGCGCTGTGGTCTAAACCACAGAGCCTAGGACTTGCCGATCAGAAGGTCGGTGGTTCGAATCCCCGCGACGGGGTGAGCTCCCGTTGCTCGGTCCCTGCTCCTGCCAAGCTAGCAGTTCGAAAGCACGTCAAAGTGCAAGTAGATAAATAGGTACCGCTCTGGCGGGAAGGTAAACGGCATTTCCATGTGCTGCTCTGGTTCGCCAGAAGCGGCTTAGTCATGCTGGCCACATGACCTGGAAGCTGTACGCCGGCTCCCTCGGCCAGTAAAGCAAGATGAGCGCCACAACCCGAGTCGGCCACGACTGGACCTAATGGTCAGGGGTCCCTTTACCTTTTTAACAACAATAAAAAAAATTTCGATATAAAACAAACAAACAAACATTAATCCTAACTGTTATAGCCCCACTTTGTTACCATTGTTGAGTGACTTCCTCAAATCCCCCTAGCTGAGTTTCCCTGTAGCTCATTATAGCAGTTTTCCATTTTCCAATAAGATTTACTTGGACAATTAACGTCTTTCTTCCTTTTCATATTGACTTCTATCCATGGTATTATGCAATTTAACATATTTAACTCCTAGGCCTATCTGTTACACACAAGTGATTCTAATTATGTTATCTTAACATATTAAACTAAATAATCCTTAAATTTCTTTCATTCATCTTGATACTCCTCCTCCTTCTGGTCACAAATTCTTCCGGTCAGGTCAGCCGGCTCCAAAAAGTCCATCATCATCATCTGCCATTCCTCCACTGTTGGTATTTCTTGTAATTTCCAATTTTTGGCTAACAAAATTCTAGCTGCGGTTGTGGCATACAAAAACAATCTGACATCTTTCTTGGGCAATTCCAAACCCATTATTCGAAGGAGAAAGGCTTCTGGTTTCTTAATAAATGTATATTTCAACATTTTTTTCATTATATATATTTTCGCAGAAGTCTTTCACCTTTGGACACATCCCCCAGAATTCCCCTTTCTTCTCTATCGTCTTGCTTTTCTGTCCTTTTTTGAATTAGGATGGAGGGGAGAGGAAAGATCAGTTGTTCAGGTGGCCTTCAACTCAGGCAACCTTTGGCTCCAACCCAATTGTGGTGATGTTGTTTAATTAGAAAACGAAGTTCCAGCTTGGATTGTAACCCTTCCTGTTTTCTAGTTAATGGTGCCTGGGGTTCTTGGCTACCATGGGGGACCTGCAGTGAGACATGTGGCAAAGGTACCCACACCAGATTACGGCTATGCAATAACCCTCCTCCATCGTTCGATGGGACCTACTGTGAAGGACCTGATGCACAGATGCAGGTCTGCAGCAAGAGAGACTGTCCAGGTAAGTTAAATATGGAATGAATTGTCGTTTTCTGGGTCTCATAAAAATGTAAAGAGAAAGGTCGTTTTTAGAAAGCGTGTTCTCCTTCATGGAGAGCACGTGTTGCGGTGGGGTCGAACGGGACACCTCCTCTTGGTTACTGGGTGGGACCATTTGGATGGCCATGACTGTGATTGGGCCAATTCGGGTTGTTGGGGAGATGTTGATGTTACCATTTAGAGGGTTGGCCCGAAGGTTATATATTCTTGGCATGCAGCTTTTTTCAGTCTCTTTTGCTGTGTGCATCGGATCGCCCGCCCACCCTCCCTAATTTAGGGCTGTTGCGTTTGACATTGCTATGCCTGTCATGGGGTTGTCTGCTTTTGGGGCAGGGGCCTGGTAGGAATTTTGTCCATTTGTCCATTTGGTTTTTGCCTACCGCGTAGCAAATCGTCACAACTTGTAAGGTTGTCGTTAGGCATTGGTTAATTTTTGGTTGGTGGCGGGGATGTGGTTGGCAGTGCCTGCCCCTCCAATGCTGCTGCTGCAAGGGAATTCTGTTAAAGGAATCCAGGGGTTTGCCATACATTTGTCCGTATCCCTGGCAAGGGGCTAGGGTCATGCAAGCCCCTGGGAGCATGCGGGGAGAGGTGAGGGCCTGTGGCTCAGCTCCATTTCTTCCCAATACAGTGGTACCTCGGGTTAAGTACTTAATTCGTTCCGGAGGTCCGTTCTTAACCTGAAACTGTTCTTAACCTGAAGCACCACTTTAGCTAATGGGGCCTCCCGCTGCTGCCGCACCGCCGGAGCACGATTTCTGTTCTCATCCTGAAGCAGAGTTCTTAACCCGAGGTAATATTTCTGGGTTAGCAGAGTCTGTAACCTGAAGCATATGTAACCTGAAGCGTATGTAACCCGAGGTACCACTGTATTGTTTTCCCTCACTGGCTTTCGCTGAAATCCGGAAGTCAGTTCTGTCCCCAGGCGGTGGGACAGATAGTCCTAACCAATGCCTAAGCAACCACTCACATCCATGTATGTTAATAAAGTTGTGGCCAAAATTATGCCAAAAACCTTAAACAAAAATTCTGTGTGAATTGTGATTTATTTAGGGGGTGGCTCGGGGACCTCTACACACAATAGGGAAGGGTTCAGCCCTCCTTTCCCTGTTAAAGACATATGCATGCATACACAGATACCTGCTTTACAGGTGAACCTGCAAACAACATCCCTGCCACCTGTAGCTTGGATTTTTCTCTTTCCCATTGAGATTCTGCTCTGGCTTACATCATTCTTGCATGCCTTTGTTGTTCTTTGGGTTGGATACAGAACTCGTATTTCAGTGCTGTGTTTGAAAGTGTGCTTAAAAAAATAATAAAACTTTTTCTTCTTCAAACCAGTGAATGGAAAGTGGGCTTCCTGGTCCAGCTGGAGTGCTTGCACCATGTCTTGTGGAGGTGGCACCCGACAGAGAACCAGAGACTGCTCAGACCCTCCCCCACAGTACGGCGGACACAAGTGTGAAGGAAATGACATGCAGGTTGATTTTTGCAATAGTGACCCTTGTCCCAGTAAGTGCCTTTTGGGATTGGAACAGCGGGGCAAACTTGGGGTTACCAGAGAGAGCTTTTCTCCTACAGAGGCCAGAGCAAGTTATAGTTCTTGATAGCTATAATGCTTTCCTGTGGGGAGACACGGGTGGCTCTTGGGCTTGCCGATCAGAAGGTTGGCGGTTCGAATCCCACGGCGGGGTGAGCTCCCGTTGTTCTGTCCCAGCTCCTGCCAACCTAGCAGTTCAAAAGCACACCAGTGCAAGTAGATAAATAGGTATCGTTGCAGCAGGAAGGTAAACGGCATTTACGTCACCATGTTCGGTTGTGCAGAACTTGTGTAGAAGGGGGAGGGGGGAAACACAAAACTGTATACTTTATAAGGTTGTTATTGTACTTTACCAGATCTTAACCTATTACAGTATTTGTAAGAATGGATTGGAAATATCATTGAATTTGTCCATGGCAAGTCTGCGTTTATATGCAAGCTCTGTTGCACTTCCCTGAATACGCTGGGAAGTACTTTCCCACTGGCCTCCGTGAGGTTTCAAATTCCAGCTTCAGAGGAGGGTTTTCCTTTGCAGCAGGGTAGGGAAGGAAAATTCCACTTCCATGCCTGCTGTGATCCCAATAATCATCGCACCCACCTTGCAATGATCAGGGCCCCCTCCATTAAGTCCAAAGATGCATTTAACATCATGTATTGCTTGTCCCTTGGCCAGTTACCCTACTTATGTTGCGTGGGTGGCTCTGTGATCTAAACCACTGAGCCTCTTGGGCTTGCCAATCAGAAGGTCAGCGGTTCGCATCCCCGTGACGGGGTGAGCTCCCATTGCTCTGTCCCAGTTCCTGCCAACCTAGCAGTTCGAAAGCACACCAGTGCAAGTAGATAAATAGGTACCGCTCTGGTGGGAAGGTTATCGGCGTTTCCGTGCACTCTAGTTTCCGTCACAGTGTCCCGTTGCACCAGAAACAGTTTAGTCATGCTGACTGCATGACCCGGAAAGCTATCTGTGGACAAATGCTGGCTCCCTCGGCCTGAAAGCGAGATGAGCGTCACAACCCCATAGCCGCCTTTGACTGGACTGAACCATCCAGGGGTCCCTTACCTTGTTTTTTACCAAAGTCTCCACTGCCTACATCCAGTACTTTAACCCACCAGGAAAATATAACTGAAATGGTTTTCCATCGCTTTAATTAAATGTACTTGTGAGCTGGATTATAGGATGCATTTTAAAGACCAGGGTTGTGCATTGGAAGAAAGGCTTTATGCAGCTGTCAGGAGCAAGAAGCTAGTTGATATAAGCATTTGCTTCCCAGAACCCAGGTTGCTGTAGTTGCTATCAATTCACAGAACTCTGTCCATTTTTCAACAGTGCAATCTATCCACGCTGTAGGCCTGTTCAGGTGTACCTTAATAGGATATCCCAATTTGTATAGGGAGAATGTGGTTGGCCTGTACCAGCCCTGCCCCATGCTCCTGTACACACCCACTCAATCCTGGACTTTCCTGCATTGAGTGGAAAGATCTAAAGGGGAGATTCTAAACATGTTCAGATGAACATGCTTACAAGCCTCCCTGTAATGAGCAGACATGCATTATCAGGGCTCCTGAAGGCATGTTACAATATCCCCAGATTGAGAGGCGCCACAGTTCAAGAAGGACACTGACAAACTGGAACGTGTCCAGAGGAGGGCAACCAAAATGGTCAAAGGCCTGGAAACGATGCCTTATGAGGAACGGCTAAGGGAGCTGGGCATGTTTAGCCTGGAGAAGAGGAGGTTAAGGGGTGATATGATAGCCATGTTCAAATATATTAAAGGATGTCACATAGAGGAGGGAGAAAGGTTGTTTTCTGCTGCTCCAGGGAAGCGGACATGGAGCAATGGATCCAAACTGCAGGAAAGAAGATTCCACCTAAACATTAGGAAGAACTTCCTGACAGTAAGAGCTGTTCGACAGTGGAATTTGCTGCCAAGGAGTGTGGTGGAGTCTCCTTCTTTGGAGGTCTTTAAGCAGAGGCTTGACAACCATATGTCAGGAGTGCTCTGATGGTGTTTCCTGCTTGGCAGGGGGTTGGACCCGATGGCCCTTGTGGTCTCTTCCAACTCTATGATTCTATGATTCTATGAAATAGTGATACAGCTAGACACGCAAAGCATACATAGAGTTGGTGGCAGCAGCCAGATCACAATACACAAGGGATGAAAGGTGGGCCACATGCAGAATAAATGAAAGCATAAATCTCCCAGCCTTTGATGCAAGGGGGCTCCTGAAAGAGCTCTTCTCTACTATTCTAGAAACAGTGTAAATTTTAGAAACAAATAAACTTTTCTCCAGCGTCGACTAAAATTATTATTTTGGACCGCACGATGGCTTTCAGTATTGCTGTTTCAAAAATGTTTTGTTTCTGCAGTGCATGGTAACTGGGGCCCTTGGAGCAACTGGGGCACTTGCAGCCGAACGTGTAACAGTGGCCAGTTAAGAAGGTACCGGACTTGTGACAATCCTCGTCCGCTCAACGGGGGAAGAGCCTGCGCCGGTGCTGATACCCAGATACAGAGGTGTAATATAGAGCTTTGTCCTGGTGAGTTACCTTTGCATGTACATGGTTATTACCATGGTTTTTTTTGTTTATAAGATTATTTCATTAAGAAATTATGCTAAAAAACGTGGGGTCGTCATATATGGATAGTGGAAAGGTTGGATGGGTGATTGGTGGCTGCTGTGAGCCGGAGATTTTCAGCGGCGTTTTTGCTGGTGGGTGCATCAAGGTCCGCTGGCAATTGGCTGCTGTGGCAATGGCGGGTGATTGGCCCTTGCTTTCTGAGAGCATGCAGACGATTGGTGGCTTCGTCGATGCGCGTGCGACTGGCTGTGGTGGTCCTGCAGGTGAGTGATTTTCGGCAACCTGCCCCCCCGAAAAGCTGAACAAGTCTGGGTAATCCTCCCCCCCCCCGAAAAAAAGCTCAGCAACTGTGGGCAAACCCCCCCCCCGTGTTATACACAGAAAAATATGGTACATACATATGCAAAGCAGCAATCCCGATTTCAATAGCTCACTTGGTTAGAGTGTGGTGCTGATAACGCCGAGATTTAATTAGGTTTGATCTAGAGAATCTTCAGGGACCTTCCGACTTTTGATTCTGTGAAAATGCTGAAGTAACGAAGAATGCATTATGCCTATGCTGTTGTTTTTAAAAATACTCCGAAGATACGGAGAAGAAAGGCTTGCTAAGATGTATAGGACTGAATTAGATAAGTGCTGGAGATGCAAAGAGGTGGAGGGAATGTTCTTTCATATGTGGTGGACTTGTAAAAGGGTAAAAGAGTATTGGGAAATGATGCATAATGAATTGGAAAAAAAATGTTTAAAAGTACTTTCCAAAAAGAAAACCCCAGAGTCCTTTCTGCTGGGGATAATTCAGACTGAAATTCCCATGTGTCAAAAAAGGTTATTTATGTATGCAACAACTTTAATGTAATAAAGAGTACCTTTTTGGGTGGGAGGGAATGGTCTGTGACTAGTTTCCATGATTATTCCCTGGTCTGTGTGTAGCTGTTGTACCATTCACCCCATTTCTCAACCTCTCCCCCTTCCTACCCCCTTCCCTGGACTCCTGTTGCAAGCAGCACTCCCGTTTTATCCTATGGTTGCTTGCATTTGAGTTAGCACATAAAGTTTGCGCACACACGAGAAGCTTTACCGAAAGAGTATTAATTCTTGTCTTCTGCATTGGTTTACAGTGGATGGAAACTGGGGCCCATGGCAGCCTTGGAGTGCGTGTTCTGCTTCTTGCGGGGGAGGAGAGCAGACCCGATCACGGCTGTGCAATAATCCATCCCCATCTAACAGTGGGCGACCTTGTCCCGGAGACGACTCTCAGATTTCCAGGTGTAATGTTCAAGCTTGTCCAGGTAAGTAGGCAGACTCAAGAGTGTGTCTCAGATGCTGAGAACCAACCAACCAACCAACCAACCAACCAACCAGTAACATTCTGGACACTGGGCACTTGGAGAGCCAGTGTGGTGTAGTGGTTAAGAGCGGTGGACTCGTAATCTGGTGAACCGGGTTTGATTCCCCACTCCTCCACATGCAGCTGCTGGGTGACCTTGGGCCAGTCACACTTCTCTGAAGCCTCTCAGCCTCACTCACCTCACAGTGTATTTGTTGTGGGGGAGGAAGGGAAAGGAGAATGTTAGCCGCTTTGAGACTCCTTCGGGTAGTGATAAAGTGGGAAATCAAATCCAAACTCTTCTTCTTCTTTTCTGCCTGAACAAAAGTGTTTTCAGAATCCCAGTACACAAGAAATGAAACTTCCAAAAAAGTTCTACATCAGTTTTTGTTCTAGGCTGAGAGCAAAACTGAACATGATGGTAAATGAGTTTGCATTTAACGGGCAGGTTTGTTTGTTTGTTTGTTTGTTTTAAATGACGATACTGGCAGTGAGCAGGAGTTGCTGATCATGTTGAGGAATCACAGAAGCGATGCAGAAGAAATTTAATCCTTTCTGAATCCCTTTGAAACCAGATTTTGAACTAGGAGGTACAGTGGTGCCCCGCAAGACGAACGCCTCGCAAGACAGAAAACCCGCTAGACGAAAGGGTTTTCCGTTTTGGAGGCGCTTCGCAAAACAAATTTCCCTATGGGGTTGCTTTGCAAGACGAAAAAATCTTGCGTCCCCCCGCGGGTTTTTTTTTGCTTTTTTTGCCCTTTTCCTAAGCCGCTAAGCCGCTTATCAGCTGTTCCGCTGATAAGCCGCTTAACAGCTGATCGCTGAAAGCAGCTTGACAGCTGTAGCGCTAATCCGCTAAGCTGTCAATGGGCTTGCTTCGCAAGACGAAAAAACCGCTAGACGAAGAGAATCGCGGAACGGATTCTTTTCGTCTAGCGAGGCACCACTGTATCCTCATGGGAACAAATGGAGGGTTGCCTTCAAAGGGAGGGATTCTCCTCTGGATCACAGTGAGGGAGGAAAAAATTAAGTTATACTGCCATGCCTGCTATGTCCCAGTTTTATCACTCCCCTGTCCAGCCCCATTGAAAGAAATTTAATTTGGCCCTGTGTTAGAAATTTGTTCAACATTCCCCTGTGTCTTATATTGCATGTGCTCTTTGACATAATCATAGTGCATTGGGTGGGGGGATTTATTCTGGTTTAGTTTGTTCCACTGTGCTTCCCCAGTGCTGCCACATTGTTGCTGCCCGGGGTTGGGTTGGCACAACAATAACAGAATGAAAATAACCCAGAACTTTTGAAATTTGTGGTATGAAAAGATAGGGGATTTCAGCAGGAAGTTACAGGTTGGAAATGAAACATTTCCAAAACATTTTCAGGCACAAACAGTACTGAAAGCAGGTTCTCGTGTGACCACCCCAATGAGCTCAAAGCGTCATTTAATGGGCAATAAAAAGGTGTCTGGAAGGGACCCTAGAAGAGCTCGAATTCCCCCCCACAAAAAAATTCTCAGTAACATACTGCATTTCAGCAGTAGTCCAGCTGACTGCCTGTGCTGATATAGCACCTCCTGGTATTATGAACATTTGAACTTTTATTCCTGATCTTCATCCCTTTTTTGGTGTGTGGGGGGGAGAGAAGTAGTGGAATATTGGAAGCAGTCAGTTAGTTGCTTCTCTTAGGTCACAACTTGGAGAGTTGCCACCTGTCACTGGGCCTAATGAACCAACGTTCTGACTTAATATATGTTCAGATAGACTCGGGGAACAATTTGAAAATTGTCTGCTCAAACTACCAGACCAATATTTGCAAAGGAATCCAACCGTTTCTTATTACTGCTTGACTGAAAGGAACCGAAAAACGTTGGACGGTTGCTCAGAATGCTGTGTAATCCGAGGGAAGTTACGAGTACTTGTCTTGTTTCCCTACCTGAAAGTGCACACACATGTAGAAAACGGGTGGAAATGTTTTGAAAAACAAACTTTTACAAACACAGGTGTCTCTCTTCTTAGCAGCACTTTGTATATATATATATATTCAGTTGTTGTTTCCTTAAAATGTGGCACCAGAACACAGAGAAGTTTTACATGTCAGTAAGATTAATATACTTTGGTGTTCTGGCCCAAGTCCTAACCAAATAATTTCGCAGAGCCTGCCTGAATTCCTGCAGTTTATTCTGTTTCCTTTCCTGCCATACTTTGTTGTGTTACCATTGGCATGCTGTGCTAAACAACAGTTGCCTTTTCCTCTGAGGACTCGATGTCTCATGAAAAGCCCCTGGCTTTTCCTCCGGGGATATGTGGCCTGGTAGATGTTTACTAACATCATTATTTAGTTGGGCTGTTCCATTTTACGTCTTTATTTTTTTTCAAAACAGAGAGGGCAGTGTGGCTCAACATCAGCACTTGGATAATAATACTCACATTTGACTTGATTTTTCGAAACGTTACGAAGTAATAGATGTTACAGATGGCCATTCCCCCCTCTCCCCCCAACTTTTGACTTCCCTGGCAATAGGTGGACCTCCACGGGCTAGAGGAAGTGTCATTGGAAATATTAATGATGTTGAGTTTGGAATCGCTTTCCTGAATGCCACTATAATCGATAGCCCAGATCTGGACACTAGGCGAATACAAGCCAAGATTACGAATATCCCACGGAGTCTCGGTATGTACATCTGTTTCTTTAATACTTAAGAAATGTTCCTTAGGTTCATCAAACTTAACACAGTTTTTATTCTGTTGAAATACCGGCTGACCCATGTTCTTCATGGCTAGCAGACAACATTGGGGTGCTTGTTTGTTTGCTTGTTTGTTTTGCTTTGCTACCTCTGAACGTCACATATTTTGTTCAACTTTTCCTTTGACATAGCCTTACAAGCCCCTTCCGTCTCTGTACATTCCATGGGGAAAGTACCATATGAATGAGGAGGCATGTAACTTACTGAGCTAGTGTGGTGTAGTGGTTAAGAGCAGTGGACTCGTAATCTGGTGAACCGGGTTCGCGTCTCCGCTCCTCCACATGCAGCTGCTGGGTGACCTTGGGCCAGTCACACTTCTCTGAAGTCTCTCAGCCCCACTCACCTCACAGAGTGTTTGTTGTGGGGGAGGAAGGGAAAGGAGAATGTTAGCCGCTTTGAGACTCCTTCAGGTAGTGATAAAGCGGGATATCAAATCCAGACTCTTCTTCTACTCCGGAGAGGAAAGCAATGAACCTATGAGCTTGCACACCATTTCAAAGAAGATTGTGGCTAGCAAGAGTGTCTCCAGTTTTAGAGCTGGCAAGCAGATTTAGGCTGCTGTGCTTTTGCTGTCAAACTCTTTGCAGACTCCAATACAGTCATACCTCTGGTTGCATCCGCTTCATGTTGTGGATTTTTGGGTTGCGAATGCGGCAAACCTGGAAGTGTATACTTCTGGGTTTTGCCGCACGTGCAGAAGCGATCTGTGCGCTTCGCACATGCACAGAAACGATTTGTCGCACTTTGCGCACGTGCAGCAGCAGTGGTCTACTTATAGACTTTTCAGGGTGCAAACAGCACCCCGAAACGGATCGCGTTCATAAGTAGAGGTACCACTGCATTTGCTTATTTGCTCTGCTATTTTCATAAAATATTTAATGCAATCAGTAACAAAAGAGAGAATTTATTAAATGGTCAGGTGACATTGTAAGTAATACAAAATGCGAAAAAACCACCCCACAAATGTTGCTGTACATATGACAATGCTTTCCCCCCCTCTAAAGGTCCAGCAATGAGAGCGCTAGTTTCTATTCTGAGTCCCATTTATTGGACAACAGCCAAAGAAAATGGAGGAGCAGTGAATGGCTTTTCACTCACCAATGCAGTTTTCAAGAGAGAGACACAAGTGGAATTTGCTACCGGTTAGTTAAAAATGGGACAACAGCTTTCTATTTTGCATAACTTCCAAGGCTTCTGTTTAGAACAATTTGCCATAGTTGGGTTTTCAGTATTTTGGCCTCCTGGTTCAAACTGAAGGAGCTGCAGGAAGACGTTTCTGTCTGTCTCTTACTTTGAGAACCATATATTTGGCCTTTAAAGGTGTGAGTACCGAATGTTAAATAGGAGGTTTAAAAATTATGCAAGCCTTCTAATGATCACTTGTCAACGGTCCCCTTTAAAGTTGGCTTTAAGATAGTTAATGCAAATTTAAATGGTTCTTTGTTAATTAATTTTTGACTTGAGGTTTCTTATGGGGGCAAGCGCCCCACCCCCCGGTTTCACACATTTGAACTCTGACTAAAATTCACAGGGGAGATCTTACGAATGACTCACGTCGCCCGTGGCTTGGACTCAGATGGATCTTTACTCTTGGATGTTGTCATCAGTGGCCACATGCTGCAGTTACAATCATCACCTGATGTTAATGTAAAGGTAAATCATCATTATACACTACTGAAACTATCTGTCTATAGGTTCCCCCAGTACACTTCAGCCATCATAATGTTAGTGTGTCAGTTGACACCACTATCATCCTGTGACTGTAGGCAAAGTATACTATTTGATCATCCGCACATTGTCCCCAGAAGTTCTTTTGATTGCTATTTTGCACTATATTGTTAGTGTTATTTTTGCTATGGATAGGCATCCGTCCACTAATGTGATGGGATACGGGTGGCGCTGTGGTCTAAACCACTGAGCCTCTTGGGCTTGCCGATCGGAAGGTCGGCAGTTCGAATCCCTGCAACAGAGTGAGCTCCCGTTGCTCTGTCCCTGCTCCTGCCAACCTAGCAGTTTGAAAGCACGCCAGTACAAGTAGATAAATAGGTACCGCTGTGGCGGGAAGGTAGACAGCGTTTCCGTGTGCTCTGGCCTCCATCACGGTGTCCCATTGTGCCAGAAGCGGTTTAGTCCTGCTGGCCACATGACCCAGAAAGCTGTCTGTGGACAAACGCCTGCTCCCTCAGCCTGAAAGCGAGATGAGCGCCACAACCCCATAGTCGCCTTTGACTGGACTTAACCACCCGGGGTCCTTACCTTTTACCTTTAATCCCTTCTCCTACATGGGACACACAAGACCAGCTCTTAGCAGTCTGTCCTCTGGTGCTGGTTGCATGAGCACTAAGCATCAGCTCAAATATTGTAGTCCATGTATTTTCTTCCACTCTGGGTTCCACTTGTGATCCTTTCAAGCTGGAAGAATGGAAGGGAAATGCAGTTCCATTATAGCAATCTAGCATTTTTCAAAACTGTGGATGATTGCGTCCATTCCTGCATGTTCGCTATGGCCATTGAAAATGGCAAAGTGTCTCCTTAATGTCTCCTTAATCTGGAGTTGTGTGGTGTTCGTTTCAGGATTATACAGAAGATTATATTCAGACAGGCCCTGGTCAGCTCTATGCTTACTCTACACGACTGTTCACCATAGATGGAGTTAGTGTACCATACACTTGGAACCATACCATTAGCTACGACCCGAATCGCGGAAGAATGCCCTTCCTGGTGGAAACCCTCCAGGCAGCCTCTGTTGAAACAGAATACAATGCACTCGAAGAAGCTCTAACTTTTAAAATCCGTGCTTCCATTACAAAAGGTATTGTTGCGGGAAATGGCACACGCAAATGAGATGCCTTTTAAGTAAAGGATGGCCTTTATCGAAGGCCAGTTAAATCTGATGCTGTTAAATGTTTTAGAAGGAGTATGGTAAAAACATGCCCTATTCTAAGTAGTCTAAATTGGGTAGCAGACCTTGTACGTACAGTGGTGCCCCGCAAGACGAAATTAATTCGTTCCGCAAGTTTTGTCGTCTAGCGAATTTTTCGTCTTGCGAATTATTATTTAGACAAAGGAAACAAAGTCGCGAGACGTTTTCGTCTTGCGAAGCAAGCCCATAGGGAAATTCGTCTTGCGAGGCAACTCGCAAACGGAAAAACCTTTCGTCTAGCGAGTTTTTTGTCTTGCGAGGCATTCGTCTTGCGAGGTACCACTGTACTATTATACCTAATGCATTGTATAATGCACTGATAGAACAATACCTGGGACAAATTTAAGGAGAAATAGGTAGAGGTGCAATCATGTGTTTGTAATTTATCTACTGGGTGAACAAGATAAAAATGCAACTGTGGAAACTGCACAATTACTGTCTGCAATAACTGATGAGACAGGAAATTCCTTAGAGAGAATGCTGCATCTTATCAGGGTGATTCATAATTTTTAGTTTTTATATAAATTCAGATGTGTATGAATTCTTTTTTAATATTTGTTAAAACAGGGACACCTTTTTAAAGGGGACTTGCGAGTTGCCAGGAAAATATGGCATTTTAGCTTTGTTTATGTAGTTTCATTTGGGTCTGTTAACTTTTATTGGTCTTGCCTACAGACACACACACACTGTTATTTTGATGGTCTGGTGACTAGATACAAATACAGTGGTACCTTGGTTTAAGAACAGTCCTGTTTACGAATGATTCAGTTTATGAACTCCGCAAACCGGAAGTAGTGTCCCAGTTTGCGAACTTTACCTCGGTCTATGAACGGAAGCTGAACGGTGGAAGGGCACCAGTGGCGGGAGGCCTCATTAGGGAAAGTGTGCCTCGGTTTAAGAACGGATTTGGTTTAAGAATGGACTTCAGGAACGGATTAAGTTCATAAACTGAGGTCCCACTGTAAATGAATCTGAGATGATTTGCCTTTCCTGAAGTGGATTATGCTTTAGAAAGGAAGGATATTTACTTTGGTTCTTCTCTTACTGTCATCTTGAATGCAATTTTTTATTTTAGATGGATTTTCCCCCCATTGTTGTACATAAAAGCAACATAATCTTATTGTGGGTGGTACATTTCTGCATAAACGTTTATTCAGTTTTGAATATTCATCTACTTACATCATTTATAGACCTATCAATTAAATAAACAAAATTACAATGAACAGAAAACTTTCCAACCAAAGTACCCAGTGAACTTTTGAAGAACTTTGGAAAAGAAAAATCTGATGTCCTTAGGTGTTTTTTTTTTTTTTGTCAGTCTGTAATCCTTTTGCTTCCTTCATCCACAGGGGACCAAAGCAACCAATGTCCTAGTGGGTTTGGCTTAGACTCTGCTGGGCCATATTGTACAGGTAAGAATATGGCTAATAATGTGACTAAATATAGAAGCACACATTCCCTTTACAGACTCGTAGGATGTCTCCTCCAGACTTCACTTTAGATAAATTAGAGCTAAAGTTGCTGGACATGTTGCTTATTCAGAAACTCTTATTCTGAAGTAGGGATGGGTGAACCTGTCTATTTAGGTTTCTCATTTTTCCAATCTTAATAGTGAGTTCCTTTCTGCAGCAATTTGTGGGTTGTTGTTTTTTTAAAAAAAAAATCTTCATGAGAATTTGTTGGCTTTTTACCGAGAATTTCTCATATATTTTTGTTTGTTGCTCTGACTAATATACACATTTTGTCAAGCAGCTTTTCCTAATGCATTTGTATGTTATTTTCACTAATAATACAGTGGTACCTCAGGTTACATATGCTTCAGGTTACATACGCTTCAGGTTACAGACTCTGCTAACCCAGAAATAGTGCTTCAGGTTAAGAACTTTGCTTCAGGATGAGAACAGAAATTGTGCTCCGGCGGCGCGGCGGCAGCGGGAGGCCCCATTAGCTAAAGTGGTGCTTCAGGTTAAGAACAGTTTCAGGTTAAGAACGGACCTCTAGAATGAATTACCGTATTTTTCGCCCTATAGGACGCACTTTTTCCCCTCCAAAAATGAAGGGGAAATGTGTGTGCATCCTATGGGGCGAATACAGGCTTTCGCTGAAGCCTGGAGAGTGAGAGGGGTCGGTGTGCTCCAGGCTTCAGGAAGCTCCGCGCAACCCTCGGGAGCCCGGCGCGGCTTCGCCATCGCTCTGGCTCCCGTTCTGGGGGCTGGGGTCGGGGGAAGCTCCGGCTTCCCCCGCCCCCAGCCCCGCGCCTGGGGGGGAATAATTCCCCCCTTTATTTCCCCCCCCCAAATCTAGGTGCGTCCTATGGGCCGGTGTGTCCTATAGGGCGAAAAATACAGTAAGTACTTAACCTGAGGTACCACTGCACATATGGTTTTTAAGTACACTTTCCCTAATATATGCATCTTTGTACATGTTGGAGAGTGTCAAGGCAAGGATTCAGAGAACTGTGAATTTCAAAGAGCAGCTGTGTTTTGGTTCATGTATTGATTACCCATCCCTGCCCTTATCGGGGGGGGGGGGGGGAATCTGACTGCCCAGTGGAAATATATTGACATACATTAACACAGATATATTAAGAGTGGGTTAGAACTGAAACTGAATTTGGGGGTCCAGGCTTCCATTCTGATCTTTTAACACGATTGAATTTTCATTTTGCTTCTCCTTGTTCCTAACCCTTTAGTATTTTTAGAATGTTCCAATTGCTGCTGTAGTGTGAGCAGGATTAACAATGTGGAAAGGGGGCTGGGTGCTTCTCTTCCTCCTCATTTTTGTTGTTAAAGGAAAGGTAAAGGTGACCCCTGACCATTAGGTCCAGTCGTGACCGACTCTGGGGTTGCGGCGCTCATCTCACTTTATTGGCTGAGGGAGCCAGCGTACAGCTTCCAGGTCATGTGGCCAGCATGACTAAGCCGCTTCTGGCAAACCAGAGCAGCCGCTGGAGTGGTACCTATTTATCTACCTGCACTTTGACGTGCTTTCGAAGTGCTAGGTTGGCAGGAGCAAGGACTGAGCAATGGGAGCTCACCCCATCGCGGGGATTCGAACTGCCAACCTTCTGATTGGCAAGTCCTAGGCTCTGTGGTTTAACCCACAGCGCCACCTGCGTCCCCTAGTTGTTAAAGGTAATGAATCCCAGAAGCCTAGTTAGACCCTATAGACTTCCTGTTGCCAGGCTATATTCCTGTTTCTGAACTATACCGCCGTGCAAACGGCACCCTAGTTTTATGCGGTTTTGCTTTTATCATTAGATGAAGATGAGTGTACAGTTCGAAATCCATGTTCCCACACTTGCCATAACGCCATAGGAACCTATTATTGCTCGTGTCCCAAAGGCCTAACTATATCAGCAGATGGAAGAGCATGCCAAGGTAAGGTTTGCTTTTAGATGTCATGCACTGGCCACACTGTGTTTTTATGACAGTATTTAGAATACATGAGAGATGATTATTATTATATCTTTTATTCATTGTATTTACATCCCATTTTTTCTTCTATGATGGAACTAAAGCTGATATCCTATTCAGATACTGACCAGTACCTCCGGTTATGTAACCCTCTGGTTACGTAAACTTTGGGATGCGAAAGCAGCAAACCCGCAAGTATTTTACTGGGTTTTGCCGCGCACACATGCGCAAAAGCAGTAAACCACTTATGCGCATGTGCAGAAGTGGTCTGCCGCCACGCACGCATGCACAGAAGCTGTCCTCAGGTTGCGGAAACCTCGGGATCCAACCAGACCTCCGGAATGGATCTCGGGATCCAACCAGACCTCCGGAATGGATCCCGTCCGTACCACTATATATGCCTTCAGTTCAGGTCCTAAGATACTAACTTGGGTAATATTCTCATGATAAAATAGACAGTTTCTTCCATGATGGATTGATGTATGAATGCACATATGGCTTGCCTTTACTGCAGATATTGATGAGTGTGCCTTAGGGAGGCATTCTTGCCATGCTGGCCAGGACTGTGAAAACATTATTGGCTCTTACCACTGTGTGGTTCGGTGTGGGACTGGCTTCAGAAGAACATCAGATGGACTAAATTGCCAAGGTATGGAGATAGTGTCGTCTCATCTGCCAACAATTATTATTAAATCGCACGAGACTCCGTTAAATAACAGTTTTTTTATAAGGGCAGGATGGATCCTTGAACGCAGTAAGGATTTGATTAAAATGTTCTTTGAAATTTTGCCTTCACATTTTGTGATTATCTGATAATCTCTCTGCAGTTTCCAGAATACTCAACAGGCAAGACGTTTTTCATTAGTGCTCTTTCGCTCAGATCTGTGTAAACACAGGTTCTTTTCATTTGATGTAACTTTCCATTTCATGCTAGTATTTTGCATGGTTTAGAGCAATGATAGCTAACCGGCAGCCTGAGTTAGATCTGGGTCATTTAAGGCTGGAGCGGCCCCGGGATCTCCCCTTTTCGTCCATGCTGCAGATTCGATTTCCCACCCACCCTCCCTTTAGGTTTTCCTTCTGACATTGCTATGGACTTCGGTTGGTCGCCGTTAAGGGGCCTGGTAGGAATTTTTTCCACTTGGCGAATTGGCACTGGCCATTTGGTTTTTCGCCTACCTCGTAGCAAATCGTCACAACATCTCTTGGTTATGGCGTTTAGGCATTGGTAGGGGTATTATTATGTAGATGTGTTGGGGGGGGGGAGCGCCTAGGGATGTGCCGGATAGTCTGATAGGACCAATGCCTAAAGCCAATACCGCTCTTACCTGTAACCAAGAAAGTTGTGGCCAATTTTTGCCCATTAACCTTAAACAATGGTATCCTGTGTCTTTATTTATTCCAATTGGGGGGAGGCGGGAATCGCCATGCAAAAGGCTGGCAACCCCTGGGTTTTGCAACTAGTGAAACTGCATGAAATGTCACTGACGTTTCACCTAATGAACTCGAACTGTTAACCATTAATCTCACTGTCTGCTGCTCCCAGTATAGTTTGTTAAGACCACAAAACGATCAGCCAGACTCCCGATGAATGATACAGCTCTGTTCCACTATTTGACAATGACCGTTCCCCACTTCAAATAGGGGGTGTTATTTGCGGGGTCAAGCACAGCCACCTGATCCTACACGATCCCCGGCAGTTCAGACTGGCTTCGCCTCCCCAAGCTGGACAGAAACTTATTGGTTAGGCTGAGGAAAACACAATAGTCGTGTGAAGAGTTAAGAAATCCCCTCATCTCATTGCCTCTGTTTGGTGACAAATCTCTGGCTTTGCCCTCTGACAACAATCACTCCAAGTCTGCAGGGCAAGAGAGGTTTAATCATGTCTATATTATTCAACAGATGTTAATGAGTGCCAAGAGTCGAACCCTTGTAATCAACGCTGCTTCAACACCATTGGAAGCTTCCACTGTGGATGTGAACCAGGATATCAACTAAAAGGCAGAAAATGCATAGGTATGAAATAGACAGTGGGGCCTATACACGTAGTTTATAAAGGTTCTCTTGGAGAGATGGACAAAGCCTATTAAGTCCTGCTAATAAAAAAATCCTCTGGAAATCTAATGGCAATTTGCCTTTAAAATGTCTTGAGTAGGTTTGCTTTGAAATATACCGTATTTTTCGCTCTATAGGACGCACTTTTTCCCCTTCAAAAATGAAGGGGAAATGTGTGTGCGTCCTATGGAGCGAAGACGCCATAGCCCCGCGACCCTCTCC
>JAXCMG010000180.1:107592-141064 GCA_034642415.1 Podarcis siculus | reverse complement strand
CCAGCCCCAAAGAGCAGGTCGAAAGGAACCTGAAGCCTGGAGAGTGAGAGGGGTCAGTGCACACCGACCCCTCTCGCTCTCCAGGCTTCCAAGGTAAGCCTTCTGAACGGCACCTTGTTTTAGAGCGGGAAAACAAGAGGGGGAATATTCTCCCCCTCTCTGCGCAGCACCTCCTGCCGCTTCACTGAAGGGGCGCTGGGCAGAGAAGGGGAGAATTTTTTTTCTTGTTCTTCCCCCTCTAAAACAAGGTGCGTCCTATTGTCCGGTGCGTCCTATGGTGCGAAAAATACGGTAATCTAGAATGGGCAACATATAGTCAATCAGATATATCTGAAGAAACCTTAAGGCCTTGAAAGTCTCCAACCTATTCCTAGTATAAGGAACAGTGAATGAACCAAGGTACGGTAATCTAGTGAACTTCAGGGCTGAGCAGGATCTAAACCTGGATTTCCCCACTCCTCTAATCCTCTTCTTTTCTTTGGCGATCACTCAAAACCGAGTAAGATTGTCTTCCATGAACACTGTTTAAACAGTGAGTCTGTAAGTGACTGTGGAGGCCAATTCTGGATCCACACGTCCTTCCACAGTGGGGACATAGGTTTCCGGGCGGGAGTTGATCATGGTGAGGGTTTGCCAATCGTGCCTTCCTCTTAGCATGCTTCTCCCTTTTGTCTGAGTTCAAGCATCTTCAAAGCCCATGACACCTTTTCCAATCTAACACTCTAGGCACTACACTACGCAGTGATTCGGCTCATAGGAAGTATGCCTTTGCAGTTCAATTCCTTCTCCACTCCCGATAATTTCAGCTGCAAAGGCTAGATTCCACTGAAAGGATATTTTTTGCTATGCTTTGTAAGACAGAAAGATTAAAAGTTCCCTGGTTGTGACTCCTTCCCCCTTACACAGCTCTTTTCTGCAAGGGTAAGGGCTCACTACTTGCCCATAGAGGTCCTGCTCTACCTTGTGTGTCACTGTCCATCTCCTCCATCAATAGGCACCAATTAGCACTTCTCTACGTAACTGAGATTTAACTGTTGCTCAGATCTACCTATCTGGTAATGCTTTGTAAGTCAAACTCCTGCCTTAACGACAGTTGCAGCACTACAATTGCAGATATAAGATATATTTTATGATGCAAAAATGTAAGTTTATATACAATGTCGGCTCCCTGCCAAAAGCCTATCAGCAGTGCCTGCAACATCTTCTGTTTCTGCCTGCATGGATTGATGTAAAAAGTGGGCAAAGGAAAATGGGCCACCTGAGGTCATTGTGATGTCAGGTGATTGACAGGCAGCAGCCCCACCCACGTGCCACAGTTGGCTAATGGGAGATGGGCCAGATCTAATTCTCCACCCTTGTCTTAAGGCAAAACATGTTTCTACAACCCCCAGAAATGCAGCCCAAGTCAGATGTGGCAGGGTGAACTTTTGCTGTACATCTCTGTTAATATCTATTTCACTTGGCAATAGGAAAAGGTCAAATCATATGACCTTGGTGCCACATGCAAGTTTTAAGCCGTTTTCTTCTGAGCAACATAAAGATTTCTTCACAAAAGTATATGGGAGAGGGATAAGTTATGTAAAACAAGGATTGCCCTCATAGCCTAAGAGGTGAGAGCATAATGCTATCAGTTTAGCTACTGAACCTTCTGTCTTCTTAAAGATGTGAATGAATGCAGACAAAATGTATGCAGACTTGACCAGCATTGCAAGAATACACGAGGTGGCTATAAATGCATTGATCTGTGTCCAAATGGAATGACCAAAGCAGAAAATGGAAGTTGTATAGGTATGTATGTTTCTTTTCTGCATTCTTGTCAGACTGTAGCAGAGAATCAGGAGATCTCCAGCTGCTTCTACCTCACCCCTCTCCTTCCACTGTGTTTGTGAATGTCACTTGTGAACTACTTAATGGGTATCATATCCCAAAAATCATAAACATGTGTTCTACTCATGAACAACTACGCGAATCGGAAATTGGCACAATACACCCACATGCAGAATACTTTTACTCTTCACTGGGCTTTTTTAAAAAAATCTCCCTCATTCCTTCTCAGAAAAGATTGTGCTGTGTATTTTCATTTAAGAATAAGGGAAGATATGATAAAAATGAATAAAAAGGGGATACCTGAATTCCCATATACAGTGGTGGCCGTTCCAAAACCAAAGTGTTCCAAAACCAAGGCGCGCTTTCCCATAGAAAGTAATGCAAAACGGATTAATCTGTTCCAGACTTTTAAAAACGACCCCTAAAACAGCAATTTGACATGAATTTTACTATCTAACAAGACCATTGATCCATAAAATGAAAGCAATGATCAATGTACTGTACTATAAAATAAATAAGACAGTATTGTAGATGATTAAAAAATAATTTTTTTTCCTTACTTGCACTGATGATAGTCATTGTTTGGATGAGGGGCTTTTATCCATTTCCGCAGACACACAATCAATCCATCAGTAGCTGAACTGCGTTCCACACAGTCACAAAAATGAATTAACTGAAAAAGCCTGAAAAACAAAAACGCAAAATAAATAGCAAAAACAAAATTGCCAAACTTAACCCATTCCTGAAGTAAAATGCTCAAAAACCAAGGCACAGCTTCTGATTGGTGCAGGTGCACCAGAAACAATAGCCGGCAGCCGCATCGGATGCTCAGCTTTCAAAAAATGTTCCGAAACCAGAACGCACACTTCCGGGTTTTCGGCGTTTGAGAACCAAAGCGTTTGAAAACTAAGGCACCACTGTATTAACAACCAAGACCCCAAGAGGAGTCTAAATTCTGGATAGCAAAACATGCTCTTATGACAGAAAAGTATCCATCTATGAAAATGGAGGAATTACAAAACGAATAAAATAAAATACAGTGGGGGGACAGCTTTGGGTAACCTTGTAGCTAAGCTCTATGTGAATCATAAATATCTGCTATTAAGTGTTTGTATACAAGTACAGTTACTTTTAGGGACACAGGTGGCACTGTGGGTTAAACCACAGAGCCTAGGACTTGCTGATCAGAAGGTTGGTGGTTCGAATCCCCGTGACGGGTCTGAGCTCCCATTGCTCGGTCCCTGCTCCTGCCAACCTAGCAGTTTGAAAGCATGTCAAAGTGCAAGTAGATAAATAGGTACCACTCCGGCGGGAAGGTAAACGGCGTTTCCGTGCGCTGCTCTGGTTCGCCAGAAGCAGCTTAGTCATGTTGGCCACATGACCCGGAAGCTGTACGCCAGCTCCCTCAGCCAGTAAAGTGAGATGAGCGCCGCAACCCCAGAGTCGAACACGACTGGACCTAAGGGTCAGAGATTCCTCTACCTTTACCTTTACCTTTACAGTTACTTTTAAGATTTTGTGTTCCTTGTCAGATATCGATGAATGCAGAGATGGTACACATCAGTGCCGCTACAACCAGATTTGTGAAAACTCGCGAGGAAGCTACCGGTGTGTGTGCCCGAGAGGGTACCGATCCCATGGCATTGGAAGACCTTGTATGGGTAAGTTAGAAGCAGGGGTTGGATAAACATGAATGCTTTTCTGGTACCCACCATCTGATTCTGGCTGCTGCTTATGCCTACCCACAAAAGGGTTTAACATGCTCTACTGCTTGAAATCAGCAGGCTTCAGCTACGACTAATTACACCTCAAAGACCTTACTGGAAAAAAATTGAATAAGAGTGGCTGATTTCAAGCACAAATGCATACAATTCCCAGGGAATGTGACTGTTAAAATAATTTAAATGACACCAAGTAAAACTAAGCTTGCATGTATCGTGGCTATGCATTACAGTGGTACCTCGGGTTACATACACTTCAGGTTACGGACTCCGCTAACCCAGAAATAGTGCTTCAGGTTAAGAACTTTGCTTCAGGATGAGAACAGAAATCGTGCTCCAGAGGCGCGGCAGGAGGCCCCATTAGCTAAAGTGGTGCTTTAGGTTAAGAACAGTTTCAGGTTAAGAACGGACCTCCGGAACAAATTAAGTACTTCACTCGAGGTACCACTGTATATGACATGCATGTTGCAATATGAATTTGGGACAAAGCTTAATTCTGCATGGTTCCTTGCTTTATTTTGCTGCTTAACAAGTGGCTAGTTCTCTGCACTGCATGTTCTTGGTGCCAGACAATGTAGCTTGTATGTGGGCTAACTATCTGAGCTGCTGTTCCGCATATAACGACAAAATTTCCTTGTGTATTAGTGCCCCCCACCCCTGGTCATGTATTCAGTTGTAAATGTCAAAACAAACAAGCAAATTCACATGTACTTGGAGCAGGGATGCAGTACACAGCTTGTTCTGCCTTGTCACAGTTCCTTTATCTCCCTTTTGTGACTCCAAATAAACTTCAATCCTCCAGGTCCCAGCAACATCTTATACTTGGCCTTGGGCTCCTTGTTTTAGTCTTCCCACTGGCTTTGTAACTTCAAGCCACCACGGAAGGCTGTTGGTCAGGGCCTTCCAACATTTTTATCCTGATGCAAATTGGCTAGCACTCTCCTCTACACACAAGTTGGGCTCCACGTCAGTCATCTTCTCCTGGAAAGCACAGAGCAGGGATTTAAGGAGGCTCACTCAGCAGAGGTGTTGTTTAACTTCCCCAGGATAAACGAAGACAAAAGCAAAGGCGATCAGTGGCGTAAGGATGCTCCTCAGGTATATAGAGCAGTCAAAATTCAGCCCAAAAGCATGAAGTTTACTGGGGAAAATTTCAGGAAGTAAGCAAGGAAAAGGGTATTTGTAACTCCTAACTTTATAAACAAGAATTGTTGTTTGAAAATACCGTATTTTTTGCTCCCTAAGACGCACCTAGTTTTTAGAGGGGGAAAGCAAGAAAAAAATATATTCTGCGCAGAGCATGTAAGCGGCTCTCGCTTTTCTTGCTTTAAAGCAAGCAAAGTGAGAGCCGCTTACATGGCTTCTCTCCCATTTTGCGCAGCTCCCACTTTGCTTGCCCATCCCACCTCGCTGTAAAAGATGAAGAGGAGACACCGGAACAGGTGCTTTGCTTGCTTTACACCGAGGTGGGAGGAGGGATGGGCAAGCAAAGTGAGAGCTGCGCAAAGTGGGACAGAAGCCATGTAAGCGGCTCTCGCTTTGCTTGCTCCCGTCCGTCCCTCCTCCTGCTTCGCTGAGAAGCCAGCAGAACAAGATCCTCTGCGCAGCTCTCACTGAAGCCACCAGAGCAAGAGCGATAGCTGCGCAGCGGCTCTTGTTCTGCTGGCTTCCCAGCAAAGCAGGATGAGGGACGAAAGGGAGCCCTTACATGGAGCCCCTTCGGTCCCTCTTGCTCTGCTGGCTTCTCAGCGAAGCGGGATGAGGGAGGCGGCTCTTTGAAGAGAGAGCTGCTCTTGCTGGCTTTTCTGGGAGGTGGGGAAGGGACGGAGGGCAGCCCGTCAGTCCCACCTCGCGGAAAAGCCAGCAAGAGCCGCACACATGCTCGGCGTGGCTCTTTAAAGAGAGAGCAGAGCCTCCTGCCTGCATTCACTCCATTAGATGCATTTCCCCTTACTTTTTAGGAGGAAAACAGTGTGTCTTATGGAGTGAAAAATACAGTAGATATTACCAAGCAGCAGACTGATTGGCCCCATAACAAACTAGGTCTCGCTGAGCAGGCTTTCAAGCATCAAAACCCATTGAGAAGGTGGGTCTTTATTCAATAAGGCAAAATAAGACATAGCAAGTGTCAGCACTGACAGCAACTTCTTACAACTGGGGTTGTGGCAAGTTAACTGCAACTCTCATCGCTCCTGATAGGTAGTGGCATTGGTTGGAGATGAGGGAAGTTGTGCTTAAACCCTGCTGGCTGCATCTCCATTTGAAAGAAGCAAGTCGGGAGGAGGGTCCATCTGGCCTCTTTCATTTAAGGGGCAAGTGAGTTCTGCCTACCTGATCAAGGTTATCTTGAGTGCCGCACTGGGGTGGCAAGCAGGCCTGGGCAGCTCCCTTTCATTCTCCTACAAATCAAACAGGGAGATTAGAATTTTGAGGGCTCCTATCTGATTTCTCGTAACATCGCTAGCTGAAAATAACTTGAGAATCCATCACTAATTAGGTAACGTGCCATTGTTGGTGCTGTATCATTTCCAAATAAAATTTACCTGTCTGGCACGAAAAGCAGCTACAATAACAGAAAGCAAACCTGAATTTCCAAACAAACTGATTTTAAGGATGCTGCAAAATGTGCTTCGTTTGTTTTTAAAAGAAGGGATATTCACTAACAAACGTTTTAGCATGATATCCATTACGTAGCAATTGCGTTCCTGTAGCTTCTTTCAAGGTTCTGTTACTGACTAAACTGCCGTTTGTCTTAAAACCAGCTTGCTACACCTCTGTGCTCCATTCTACTTATTTTTCATTGTTATTTCTTTGTTGATGTTTGCAAGAGCCTACAATTTCTTAGATGGCAGGGAAGGGAAGAAATTTACACTGCAACCCTGTGCATGCATGCTAAACGTACCCTATTTTTCGCTCTACGAGACGCACCAGACCATAAGACGCACCTCGTTTTTGGAGGAGGGAAACAAGAAAAAAAATATTCTGAATCTCAGAAGCCAGAACAACAAGAGGGATCGCTGCGCAGCGAAAGCAGCAATCCCTCTTGCTGTTCTGGCTTCTGGGATAGCTGCCCAGCCTGCATTCGCTCCATAAGATGCACACACATTTCCCCTTACTTTTTAGGAGGGAAAAAGTGAGTCTTATAGAGCAAAAAATACGGTAAGTGCCACTGTCCTCAGTGTGGCTACTCCTGTGTGCATAGGATTGGAGCCTCTGTCTTAGGTTAAAGAGTACTCACCTTGCAGAACAGGTGTTTGCAGATCTTAACGTGTTCAGAAAACCCTCTTAGGAAATGGACCTGACACACTTAGGAGCTTTGTCTGGGGGGGGGGGGGCAAAACCTAGAGCAATGAGAAGCTCACCCAGGCCTCTATTTTACTCAATATTTATTGCCTTTTACAGGTCACACAGCATTTGTGTTACTAAGCTTGTCAAGGGCAGGTTTGGGCAGCCAAGTTAATGTTTGTGAACAGGAAGACCATTGCATGCTTTGTGTGTAGCTCTGGAGGCGGGGAGAGCTTTGTGATGTCAGGATCACATTTGTAATTTCAGATTGTTCCGCAGACTGATGTGCTTTTTTAATGTTTTGTGTTGTCTCCCTCCCTCCCCACGTCACATGGTTTGTTGCGTCCCATGAGCAGACGTAAATGAATGCGAACAAGTGCCTAGACCTTGTGCGTATCAATGTGCCAACAGCCCCGGCAGCTTCAAGTGTATCTGTCCCCCCGGACAACATTTATTAGGCGATGGCAAATCTTGCGCTGGATTGGAGAGGTTGCCAGATTATGGCAGCTATTACAGTAGCCATAGCTATGCACAGTTCTCCCCCGTGAGAGACAACTACCGACCTCAGCAATATGTCAGGCACTCATCCAATCTCTACAGCTCCTACTCAGAGTATAGGAACAGCAGAGGTCCAATCGCCAGGACTAAAAGGAATTTTAGAGAGACTTGCCCTGAAGGCTATGAGGCAAGAAGTAACAAATGTATAGGTAAATGTCAAGTGTATGTGTGTATAGAGATATATGTATACATAATATGCATATTCCATAAAGATGTTCATTCAGCTTATTGTTAGGTTGCTTTTGCACACAGATATGATATAGATGCTCTATAATAAGATTCTACCAATACAGTGGTACCTCAGTTTTCAAACGTAATCTGTTCCGGAAGACCGTTCGACTTCCGAAACGTTCAAAAACCGAAGCATGCATTTCCAGAAGCATTTACTCACGGAAAACTCAAAACGGAAGCTGCATGGCATGTTCGGCTTTCGAAAAGCATTCAAAAACCAAAACATTTGACTTACGAGAACTGAGGTACCGCTGTATATGTAACTTTCACTTTCTCCCCAAACAACTGAAAAGATATTTTGGCAGAGCAGAGCATATCCATCCCATTTAGTCTCCCCCTGTCCCTTTCTGGGTATTTCAGCCTTCTTTTCCCCCCTCTTGGGGTAAAAATAGATTCCATAATTGACTGCAGATAGCTTTGCATGCACCCAACTGCTCTTCACCTCCTGCCAACCTAGCAGTTCGAAAGCACGTCAAAGTGCAAGTAGATAAATAGCTACCACTCCGGCGGGAAGGTAAACGGTGTTTCCGTGCGCTGCTCTGGCCACATGACCCGGAAGCTGTACGCCGGCTTCCTCGGCCAATAAAGTGCGATGAGCGCCGCAACCCCAGAGTCGGTCACGACTGGACCTAATGGTCAGGGGTCCCTTTACCTTTACCTAACTGCTCTTCACCTCAATGGAGATGGGCCTAAAGCGAGGGAATGCCAGGGTGTGGTCCAGTAGAAACATTATCTTGGACACAAAGTAAGGTCTGTTTTGGGTTGAAATGGTTGAGAAAAGTTTATATAAAGCTTGTCAGGGTGCTGCCACCTTGTGCTTTGCATACTGATGGGCAGATTTATGTATTTTTACATTTTAGAGTTTTGACCCACGTGCCCGGTGATTGGGGAATATTCAAGGTGCATGGAATGAGAACTTGTCTCAGGGGCATTTGTAGAAACTCTCTTGAGAAGTTAGACTGAGGTCCAGAGTGTGGCTTCAAAATTGGCTGGTGTAGAGGGGTAGAGGGGCACAACGTTCCCCCCCAAATCACTTTTTAAAACATGTGTAGGTGCCGCAACACCTGCATTGATGTTGCAAAATGCATATCCTCGCTCAAACCAAAGCCCTAACTTTTTTAAAAAAGGTTTTAGCTGTCTCCTAGTTTCTAATTTCCAACATCTTGACTTCATGAGTTGAATTCTGCTGCTTTACTATGGTGGCTAACCCCCCCCCCCCCGTAAAAAGTTGCCAAATTCAGCAATAGTGTTGTCTAATTTTCTGGGTGTAAGAAGCTGAGTTCATTGAGGGTGTGAGGGAGGCATTTGCGCCCAGTGAGGGATTTGCCTCTGGGGAGCCATAAATTAATTAGCTCAGTGGCTTCCAGAAGACATGCGTGACTTTTGACTTTGCTCATTCAAACCCCTTGCCAGCCTTCAGAGCATCAGCCACTGACTAACTTTTCCAGTCATCCAAAGATTCATTGTCTAACAGTTTAGAGCTCTTGAAAACTACATGTAACTTAAGGTCAAAAATCTTATTGGGATAGCATTCTTCAAATTTGCTAAAATGCATAATCTAATAGAAATACATAAAGCGATGCATAGCCTTCATATGGTTCAGGATATTATGTCTGCGTAAGAATTTAATTTCTGTAGTTGTGCATCAAATACATTTTTCATTATTAGTTTGTCCGTTGGCTTCAATATTGTATGTTTTCAACCCCCCACTTTCCCCCTCTTTTTCTTTTTACAGATATTAATGAATGTGAGAACAGGGATGCTTGTCAGCATGATTGCAGGAATACTTTAGGGAGTTACCAGTGTTTCTGCCCAGCTGGCTATCAGGTTATGCCCAATGGCAAAACGTGCCAAGGTGAGAAAATAAAGGAAATATTATATGAGAAGTATAACATTTGCACCATCCAGCTCATAAAGGCCTTTGCAGACAGAAGCCACGTAGCAGATGTTAGATTAGCCTGCTGCAGCTGATGTTGAGACCACTGTAGGTAGAACCTATCTTAAGATATTAATTAATTAAATGGTGGTCCTTATTTATGCCTGTGGAACGTATCATTTCAGGGTTCTCTTTTGGGAAGGGCAGAACTGTACGCTCTCCCAGCATCCTTCATTATAATAAGCAAGTGGTATTTTATGCCAGATTTGCATAGCAGAAAGCCACATCCCTTATTTATTTCTATGCTTTATTTTCTAAAGCTCTTATGTTTTTATTATTGGTAAGAAACCTTTGCTGTCTATGGGCTGGGAGGGTTTTGAGTTTACTTGTTACTATGTGGGTGAAACATAACCTGAAATCAATGAGTTGCTTATCTGACGTTATCTGTTGTTTTCCTTTGATCACCAATCAGATATAGATGAGTGCCTTGAACAGAACATCCACTGTGGACCAAACCGTATGTGCTTTAACACGAGAGGAAGCTATCAGTGTATAGATACACCTTGCCCGCCAAATTATCAACGAGATCCTCTTTCTGGGTATGTTTCCTATTCGGTTGTGTTAGTTTTTCCAGATTGCTTTTTTGATTGATCTCCTTAACGTTTGCATAAGAGGCCAGTCCATGGACTAGTCTTATATACACTGCAATTCTTCTTTCTGACCTCAAAAGAGCTCGAATCATGTGTTGCCTAAGTTCCTTCTATGCTTTCACCAGCACACACTGTGCCTGCCATGTGTTCCTCCAAAAGAACACATTGACTCTTTTGGCATAGCCTTCTATAGATTAGGACAGGCTTAGGCAAATTTGGCCCTCCAACTGTTTCGGGACTACAACTCCCATCATCCCTAGCTAACAGGACCAGTGGTCAGGGATGATGGGAATTGTAGTCTTAAAAACAGCTGGAGGGCCGAGTTTGCCAATGCCTGGATTAGGAGATGTGGAATCTGGATGTCGCTGGACTACAGCTCCCATTATCCCTAACCCCTGGCCCCCAAGGGGGCTGTTAGAGACCTCTGGGCATAATTCAATGGACTGGGTTCTGCCAGTCCTCCAGGGGTCCTTCCTCTGTATCACACTGTGATCTCTATGACCAGCAGGAAAGCTGCCTTAATTTACCTATCCATGCACCATATATGCATGTTGGTAACATTTTATGAATTTATTTAAAATATCTGTGTGCCTTGCCTTTCCACCTCTTAACAAAGCTGGACCTTCAAGGAAACCTTTAAACAACAACTAGTGAAGTTCATTCCCTATTATTGGGAAACTCCATTAAGTATGTGTTGAATGCACCAAAAAGCCATTTAACTTACCTGATCTTTGGTGGCTAGGTCTTAGCTGGTAGAGGAAGAAATCATTCTTCAATTTCTGTTTGTCTTAAGTGGTTCTTCAGTGTCTTTGGCTGAAAGAAAGTGGATTTTTTAAAAATCTCCCCACACTTCTTTAGCTAAAGGGGTAACAGGCTCAAATTATAGGCTGTGGGGAGACATGTAGACACCTGACACACTTCTCACCATTATTATTTGATATATGTGACATCATGCTAGCTTTTGCCTCTCCTTCTAAGCATTAGGTGAACACAGTGGTGTGATATGCAGGAAGATGCGAATGTTGTCCCATCACATCATTCACTTTTTCAATTACGTGTTATCAGGGAGATGCAGGAAACACCCATTCATTTCCCCAGAACCTGAAGTTTGGGCCTGGTTTATTGTGCCACTTTCTGAAGAACAAAGGGCTTTTGTTTTGTTTTTACAAAAAAAGGGCATATAAATTTTAAATAAATAAAATCACAGGCCTTTGGTTTTTATCTCTTACCTGAAAGTGGTGCTATGTGAATTAAAAGGCACAATTGCTTCACTATATATTGCTGTTCCAATGCACTCATAGCCCAGGCCTTCATAGTTGTGTTTATTTTAGGTTCTGCCTCAAGAACTGCCCACCCAACGATCTGGAGTGTGCCTTGAGTCCTTACGCCTTGGAATACAAATTTATGTCCCTCCCGTTTGGCATCGCTGCCAATCAGGATTTAATCCGACTAGTTGCTTACACTGAAGACAGAGTGATGCACCCGAGGACAACTTTCCTCATGGTGAACGAGGATTTGACAATTCCTTTTGCACTCAGAGATGAGAACTTGAAAGGAGTGGTTTACACCACCAGGCCTCTGCGGGAACCAGAGACGTACAGGATGAGAGTCAGAGCTCTGTCTTACAGTGTCGACGGAGCCATTGAATATCAAACAACCTTCATCGTTTATATAGCCGTGTCTGCCTATCCATACTAGGAAAAGCACTGCCGACAGTAATCAAAGTATGTTAATCACATGCCTATGTGCCGCTGGGTGTCACCACTTCCAGAATCACTGTCCCTTATCTTAAAACAGACCTTGCAACTTGTGGGGGGAGAATGGTGCTATGTTCTAACCTTATTTCCTTCCCTCTGGCTGCCAATCTGTTGCCATCATTCCATCTTGACAAAAATGACCATAATCCACGATTCCTCGGAATCTTAACCACTTGCTTTATTTATTACACTGGAGCAGTCACTTCTCAAAGATTGTTCTGCTGACTCAGAACTAGTTAGAAGTTCTAATTAGGTGGAAATTTGGTGGTCCCAAAGTGGTAGGCAAGTATCTCCTCGATATGCAAAGAGAACAAAATTGCCACAAAGATTTTGAAAAACTTAATGCTGTCCTCGTTGTCTTTTCTTACCACATCGAAAAACACAATTTTCTTGATATTCACAAACACTAAAGTAAGACACTACTAATGTGTCAGCTACTAACAGGTATCACCACTGAGGGCTGTTACACACATTACACAGAAGCAAACTTTGCACAAAGCCCCAAGTTGCAAATTGAAACTGGCAAGGTGGCCTCACAAACAAAGCTCCATTCTGCATCGGAAACAAAGCCATGCTTCAGTACCACCACCCCATGATATTATTATGTGGGCCCTTTATCGAGTCTTCAGTGAGCAGCTAGAAGTGGGGAAGCAGAAATAACATCCTCCTTTTCCTTCTACAGTCAAACCTTGGAACTCGGAACAGCTCCATTGCTGAATGTTTCAGTTCCCGAATGCCGAAAACCTGGAAGCAAGTGTTCCGGTTTTCGAACATTCCTCAGAACTCAAACGTCTGACGCGGCTTCCACTTGAGTGCAAGAAGCTCTTGCAACCAATTGGAAGCCACGCCTCAGAACGTGAACGTTTTGGAAGTCGAATGGTCTTCCAGAACGGATTACGTTCAACAACCAAGGTTTGACTGTACTCTACAAAGGAAACAAGAAGAAGTTCTGGATTCCCCTCCTTCCCTCAGATCACATAAACGTTTCTGGTGCCACCTTAACTGAAGAGGAATGCAAACTGCCTTCTTTTCACTGTCCCAGTAAGGGGGGGTTGTGTGTATTGTCATGTGAACAATACCCAGAATTGTTGGGCTCAATCAGCCTCAAACTCTTAGTTGAAGCCCAGTGTGGGCAAGCCCTTGGCCTGCCATCACAAGTACTCAACAAGCAACTGCACCCATTTCCAGCTGTATGAGACTTGTACCTTTGTGACACGTGTGCCTTCAAACAACTGTCACATTCACACTTAATCTTTTCAGATATATGCTTACAAAGAACCCTTTGTAGGGACGAACAGATACAAGCAGAATCCAGGTTGGGGCCTGCTCTTGGAAGGCTTTTCTCACAGCAATTCAAGAATAGTTGAGCCCATCTGCTTTGAATTCTTGTCCCCCGCTTAGTCCTTAGTAAATGATTGCATAGTAGCATTCCTCTTACACAAACATTAAAACTGTTTAATGCAATACATTTGAGTTCTGTAGTACGCTTTATAAGGTGCACAGTTTGGGAACACTAAAGCAGGAAATCTGTAGTGGACTGTGCAAGCAAAGAAACACAGCTTCTTCCCCTTTAAAGGCAGAAAGAAGAAATTTGATTTGATGGAATTTTTGCCTACCCCCAAATAGGTTTCTTAAAAAGAAGAAAAGTCTAGCAAGTTTGGTCAAGCAATGTGTTAGGTGTCAATACACTGTATAAGGTGGTAACAAACTCTGGAAGTAATTTTTGCCAAGATGTATTCTATTTTTATGAAAGTATGTGTACATATATATATATAAAGTTTTGTTTGCTTGTGTGTATTTTCTATGCAATATTGAGAAGGGGTTTTTTCCAAAAAAAAGAGAAAAAATGAAAAAAAATGTTTTTACCAAAGAGTGTTGTTTACACATGGAAATAACCAAAATAAATGTTCACATTCTTTTTTAAATTAAATATGTCAAGACAGCTATGCTGTGTTTATTATTCAGAGTTTTCACACTACTCTTATTCCGGAGGGAAATGGAAAACAAAGGACTTCTTTGTCATATAAATTCCTTAATTTGTGTCCCTCTCTGAATTCATTTACGTTACTCCTGAAGGCTAGAGTAAAAAGTAGAGGAACTATATCCTGATGAATTATCAACATTGCAAGTTCCCTACCATCTCATTTGGAGTAAGTGGTGGGGAAATTCAGCATATTTTCTATCTATCTATATGCATTTCCATGCAGTAGAGACCAGCAAGGTTGCTGCGGACTCCCCACCTTATGTCCTGCACAATGGAATGCAACAATAAATGATTCCCAAGAAGCAACAGGCACAAAGGGGACAAACAGAAGAAGATGCCTTTACCCCGGTATGACTCCCCTTTATCACATACACAGCCCAACAAGACAACGACAATAATCCACCAACAGCATACAAATCAATATGGCCAACCTGATCCAAAACACCCACCCACCCCACTCACACACGAAAACAAAGACCACCACAGCCAACCACAAATGAACAGCCACACCCTAGGCCAACCCCAACCTCTCTCACCACCAAAGAAACCAAATGAACAGCATGAGCAACGCTGACACCAAACCCTACATACATTAAGCTAAATAGAAACATCGCCACTCTACCCCCCCATCTCCCCCCCCCATGTCTCAACAAATGAAACTGATTTGTAAAAATGTTACATGGAAAAAAATACGAGAGACATTACACATACTTCTGTAAAACAATAAAATCTTTAATAATAATAATAAAAAACAATATTTGCCCAAAAGCACCAAAGTGGGGAGAGGGGGGCACGGAAGACTGCGAAAGGGACAGAAATATAAAAGATCTGCATATCAATTTAAAGACCTGTCAAGTGCATCAGTAAAACCTTATTCATTTGATCAACTTCAGTAAGCAGTTGTCTCCTAGCTGCAATCCCTGTTATCAGACACTTGGCTCCTGCCAGTTGCTTTGCATAATGTGGAGGAACATCAGCAGAAAATCTCTTAAGGTAGACTAAATTATATTTTTTTCAGACCAGCATGTTTTGATTACTTCTTCATTGGGGCACTGTAAAACAAAATTGACCTTGCCATCAAAGGTCCGTATAGTTAAAGCCATGGTTTTCCCAGTAGTGATGTGTGGAAGTGAGAGCTGGACCATAAAGAAGGCTGATCGCCAAAGAATTGATGCTTTTGAATTGTGGTGCTGGAGGAGACTCGTGAGAGTCCCATAGACTGCAAGAAGATCAAACCTCTCCATTCTGAAGGAAATCAGCCCTGATTACTCACTGGAAGGACAGATCCTGAAGCTGAGGCTCCAATACTTTGGCCACCTCATGAGAAGAGAAGACTCCCTGGAAAAGACCCTGATGCTGAGAAAGATGGAGGGCACAAGGAGAAGGGGAAGACAGAGGATGAGATGGTTGGACAGTGTTCTCAAAGCTGCCAACATGAGTTTGACCAAACTGCAGGAGGCAGTGGAAGACAGGAGTGCCTGGCGTGCTCTGGTCCATGGGTCACAAAGAGTCGGACACAACTAAACAACTAAACAACAACAACAAAATAACACACTGTTTTCAGTGTGTTCTTTTTCAATTGTTGAAATGCATTGTGCTGAATAAAGTATAATTTGGTTCAGCCTTGTAAATACGCCCCCCCCCCCTACCTTGCCTGGAAAAAAAAGTAATAGCAAACTTAGGGTTGGCAGAGGGGAAAGGGGCAACCCCCCCCCCCTCCTCTAGCATCAATCTGTATTTTGTGATGGCCTTTAAAGGAGTGGCATTCCCTCCTTTGATAGCCCACACCATTTCTGCTGAGTGCAGAGGAGACATGGAGCATCCCTCCTTTGCCAACGCAAATATCCACATATTTGCATTAAGACAAAACACACTCATTCGCTTGGGTAGAATCCAGGGCACTCGCCTGTGTACAATTCCTCATCACCTGTGGCCACCAGGTGAGAGCTCAAATACAGGACAGATTGAGTGTAGCTTTTTTATGCATTGGCGCCTTCCTCCTTTGCACAACATGCCTGAGCAACAGTCAGCGTGATCTGCGCACTATTTTGGGATGCTTACATCTCAGTACAATGGTACCTTGGTGCTCGAACGGCTTGGCTCCCAAACAAATCGGCTCCTGAACGCCGCAAACCCGGAAGTGAGTGTTCCGGTTTGCGAACGTTTTTTGGAAGGTGAACGTGCGGCACGGCCTCCGCGGCTTCCAATTGAGTGCAGGAAGCTCCTGCAGCCGATCGGAAGCCGTGCCTTGGTTTTCAAACGGTTTTGGGAGTCAAACGGACTCCCGGAACAGATTAAGTTTGAGAACCAAGGTACCACTGTAGCTACTTCACTTCTCTTCATCAACTTTGGGATCCATTTTTAACACAAAAGCAAGAAGAGATCTCCATGTAGTTACTCTTTAAATGAAAAGTCACGACCCTTATTTCTGACCCTCAGTGACCAATTACGAAAGGTAAGAGGGAAAAGCAAAGCTTTTGCTGCCAGAGCTTTTTTTGTTTTTTGGCTCAAGTCTATATTGTGCCAAGCATGATACATCTCCTTTCCGGTTAGGTCCAGCCTATGCTGTGCTGACTCATCTTCACACCATGCACTACAGGCAAAGCCAGGACAAATAGTCCTTATTTAAGCACAGCTTTCATCAGCAAGCCTCCACCAATGTTATACAATGATGTCACAACACATCACAGGCAAGAGGGTACGAACATGAGCAAATGACAAATCTGGTTGCTGCCAGTGGCAGATCAAGAGCAGCTTTGGGCATTAAAGCACAAGAAACTGGAAATGTTTCATCATAACCTCACAGCCAGAGGGAAGGGCGCATGTTCCATGTGCAGAGACGAAGAATATCTCCTGGTTGTAAACTGTCTCACATATTTTTAGAGACAGGTGGTATATAAATCCTGCTTGGAACTAAATACTTAAAAATATCTCTCCGTCAGGAAGGTGCAAGTGCATACACTGTTTTAGATGTTAAAAGAAGCGCAAAAGCAGAACACAGATGTGCTGACACACAAGTCCCTTGTGTCAGCATCGCCCTTGAGCCAGTGCCACTAACTGGACTCATACACTTCAGCCCCGACTGGGCTAGGCGAGCTGGGTAGCACTTCCAGAGACCACCTTCTGCACAGGAACAGGTCAAAGTGCTGTGGACTCACAGCTTAGAGTTGTGAGCACCGGATTCACTCCAACAAGAAGACAGTCATCGCACAGCAGAGCACAGCAGAGTATAGATGACTCGGAGAGCAGCTCTGTAGAATATCTTCTTTATTCTATCTACAACTATAATACACAACTATGTACAGAGCTAAATGAGGTCTGAGCGAAAATGCTGAACTGCACTGAGTGTCTGCAGCTGCTCTTAGCAGCAACCTTATCTATACACACGATCTCTCTCTAACACTCAGTCTCTCTCTCTTTCTTTGATGTGAGGCTGGAGCGGAATAAGTAGAGAGCAGAAACCGCCCCCTCCTCTTTGGAGAATCAGCAGAGAACATCAGCAGATTCTTGGATATGGGAGGGGTGAAATCTCCTCACCTTGCTCTTCCTGTTCCCCCAGTTTTCTGTTCCCACTGTTTCTTCATAACTTCTGACAATGCCCATACTCTTAAGGAGATGCCAGTCTACAGCTTATATAGCTATGAAGACAACTAAGGTACAGCTTGTGGACTTCTTGTGTTGCATTCTACACACAAGCTGAAATACCCCTAAGACAAAATGGGTGAAGGGTGTGCATGTGTACCAATTGTTATTTCTCCAATCCAAATTCATGAAACTGGCAATCTGTAGTCTCCAACATTCCCAGAACCGGGAAAGACCTAGTGATATTTCTCACCTGTCAGCTGCCCTGCATGATTCACTGGTCTGACCTTGTCGCCTATCAGCCAGCCTCTGGGGATGGGTGATTCTGCTAAATATTTCTACATTTGATGTGGTGGTTCATTCATGCTCAGTGCAGAAGATACAGAGGAAGCTGAAAAGGATGCTGCTTTTTCACCATATGTCTCCATTTAAGAAGGTCCCTAACCTTACCCCGTCTTTCCCCCCAAATGAGGATTGATGGCCCAAAGGAAGCATTTTGAAGGGTGTAAATCCCAGAAGCACCGGCCAAATCGGTCTTGGGGCACGATTCCCTGGTGGAGCAGGAAATGAAATTTTGGCAAAGAAACAAGAACATGCTTTAAAATATGGGCATCTAGTTAACGTCATGAGCTCAAGGAGAGCTGCTGAAAGGCCCTATCCTAGAAAATGTACGCCGTCCCCCCATACATTTTTTTATACCTGCATCATGACTGCATCACCATGCTAGGAAAGCTATATTTGCTGAATATTTGGGCTATTTATTATGGGAAAAGAATACATTTCCGACACCCTGGTAAGCATTAATGGCACTGCTCTCAGGAGGGTGACACCAGAGTTCTGCCCTACCACACAAGCCAGTATTGGTGGTGAGGAACCAGTGACCCTCCAGATGATGAAGAAGAGGAGTTTGGATTTGATATCCCGCATTATCACTACCCGAAGGAGTCTCAAAGCGGCTAACAATCTCCTTTCCCTTCCTCCCCCACAACAAACACTTTGTGAGGTGAGTGAGGCTGAGAGACTTCAGAGAAGTGTGACTAGCCCAAGGTCACCCAGCAGCTTTGTTGTATATGATGAGTAGAGTTGGTGGGGACCTCAGAGATAGGTAAAAAGTAAAGGGTCCATTAGGTCCAGTTGTGGACGACTCTGGAGTTGCGGCGCTCATCTCACTTTATTGGCCGAGGGAGCTGGCGTACAGCTTCCAGGTCATGTGGCCAGCATGACTAAGCCGCTTCTGGCGAACCAGAGCAGCGCACAGAAATGCTGTTTACCTTCCCGCTGGAGTGGTACCTATTTATCTACTTGCACTTTGACGTGCTTTCGAACTGCTAGGTTGGCAGGAGCAGGGACAGAGCAACGGGAGCTCACTCCGTTGCAGGGATTCGAACCGCCGACCTTCTGATCGGCAAGTCCTAGGCTCTGTGGTTTAACCCACAGCACCACCCGGACATAGTTAAATGAGAGTGACTTGGCCTATATGTTCAAGACCAACCATGAGTATCTGTAAGAACTTTTCCCTAGTCACTCCACTAGAACGGTTTGCTCAGAAAATATTGCAAAGCCTGAGAGACAACCTTGATGCAATGTTATTCCTGTTTGTGACTGTTTATTATCAATATATTATCAGACGCAGATGATCAGAAGTAGCAAAAGATTCAAAACCCATTCACCAGACAATTATCCAGATCGGGCTCACAGATCCCCATACCACCAATTAATAGAAACAACAACAGCCATACAAAGGCTAAAGACACAAATACTTCTTTTCTATATATTTGCTCTTTAAGAGTTCCGTGGATTTTAACTGTATGTTATGTCCGGTTTTATGATACACAAAACTTACAGAGCATTGTGATGAAGAGGTTTATCAATCTCCTTAAATAAACAAACAGACCTAGTTTGGCCATAAGCCTTCCAAAACTGCTTCAAGATCTCACTAGCTTGGCTGGTCTTGTTCCTAAAACATTACAGCTAGCTTTCCCCAACCCACATTGGGCAAAATTTGGTGGGGCGTTAGTTCATGCTGCTCATCAGGTTTTATTCTCTACTTAACAGTTGCTTGCAATATGGTTGGAATCACAAGCAACCAGACCTTTGTAACAGGACAAATATAAACAAGTCAGCAGCACAATGGTCATGTTAGCCTAAGAACCTTTCAGGTCTAGATTTGTCTCCCTGCTTCTAGCTGTTCAGCTCAAAGCCTTCTCCATTTAAAATGATTATTATGGCAAGGCTCTCATTCTACGGCCAATTATCTTATGATCCTGGAATCCATGAGTCCACCCTCCAATTAAAACAGTGTGTGCCTCTTGCAGAGAAAACAGTATAACACAAGCAGGGCAATGCCAACTATGTGGCAAGAGGATAAACACTAGACTGCGATTCATAGTGGGCTAGGTCACACACTAAGGCAGAGAAGGCCCTCTTACTAGACATGATTTTTTAAGCCGCTTGCCCAGTAGTCCTCAAACTTTTTTCTTTGGGCCACACTTGTAGAATAAAAATTTGCTTGCACCACACTGATTTTTTAATGGATAAGAATAAGTTGGAAAGCAAAAAGGCACAACAACTAGCCGTGCTTGATTTATAACATATTATTATTATTATTAAGGGACGCGGGTGGTGCTGTGGTCCAAACCACAGAGCCCAGGGCTTGCCAATCAGAAGGTCAGCGGTTCGAATCCCCGCAATGGGGTGAGCTCCCGTTGCTCAGTCCCTGCTACAGGCAACCTAGCAGTTTGAAAACACGTCAAAGCACAAGTAGATAAATAGGTACCGCTCCGGCAGGAATGTAAATGGCGTTTCCATGCACTGCTCTGGTTCACCAGAAGCGGCTTAGTCATGCTGGCCACATGACCTGGAAGCTGTATGCTGGCTCCCTCGGCCAATAAAGCAAGATGAGCGCCGCAACCCCAGAGTCGGCCACGACTGGACCTAATGGTCAGGGGTCCCTTTACCTTTATTATTATTATTATTATTATTATTATTATTATTATTAATTGAATTTATATACCACCTTATACCTGAAGGTCTCAGGGCAGTTCACAGAACAATATCAGAATATAAAACCACAAAATATATAATCAAAATAAAAACAACAACAACCCAATAACCCCCCAAACCCACATTTTAAAAGGGCACAGGCTGTCAAATCAACCAAAGGCCTGGTTAAAATGAACATTTTTGCCTGGCGCCTAGAGCATTAGACAGACGGGGAACCACTGCAGAGAAGGCCTGTTCTCATGGACACAACTACTATACAATATGATCATGGGATACTGAGAAAGGATAAAACAATGCAGCTAACAGAAGAACACGAATCATTCCCAAAACAGAATTATAAATGTGTCTCTTACATATGTACCTTAAGTATGTCTACAAACTCAATGAGAGGTGTAAGATTGCTTTTGCCGGGTAATCTCATTTATATTCGGTCTAATTTGAGACAAACTCTCGTCAACACAAAGAAGACTTTTTCTTTTCCAATCTTGCGTATTTGTCAGAGCTGAAAATCCCTGCTCACAACATTATGTCGTGGGGAACTGTAGAAAAATAGCCAATGCTGTTGAAGAGAGGCGTGGACACCGTTTCTGCAGAGAGAGATATATAACTATACTATAAAGAAATGTTTAAATTTGACTTTGATTGTCCTTGACTCTTCCTGCCATCCTTGTCCACCTCTCCTGCCACACCCTTTGAGAACCACAGCTCTCATCGCTGGTAGACTGAGCTTGCAGTCCAATAACAAGTGCTTGAAAAGGCGGGTGTCACTTAAGAGGACTTATTCTAATTACCAGATGCAACTGGGCAATGTGATACATCCCAGGAAAGCCCACCCATCCAGGAGCTGGTCATGGATATAGCAGCAAACCCTTTAAATCAAGGACCAGCAACCATCAGGAACTAGGAGTCAAACTTCTCATGATGTTTATCACCTAGCCTGCAGCTACATATATACTTTTTTAAAAAAACTGGAAGGAAAGTGGGATGGGTGCGACAGAGGGAGGGAGGAAAAAGACTGAATTACTCACACATCACTCCCTGATTCCCCCCCCCCCAAAAAAACTCTGCCCCCTCTCCTTTGCTGGTTGCTGGGAAACTCAAGAAGGGAGAGTGCAGTTGTACTCTTGAACTTAAAAACGGAAAGCTTTAAAGACTCTCTCAAGGCTAATATTTAAAAATGCAGTATAAACACAGACAACTGGGAAACACTGGCCTGCAAGCGCTCCAATTGGGGAACAGCCTTTACCGAAGGTGTCATGGGCTTTGAAGAAGCACAAACTCAGGATGAAAGGGAGAAGGGTGCTAAGAGGAAGGCACGCTTGGCAAACCGTCACCATGATCAGCTCCCTCCCGGAAACCTATGTCCCCACTGTGGAAGGATGTGTGGATCCAGAATTGGCCTCCACAGTCACTTATGGACTCACTGTTTAAACCGTGTTCATGGAAGAAAATCTTACTCTGTTTCAAGTGATCGCCAAAGAAAAGAAGAGGATTAGGAGTGGGGAAATCCAGGTTTAGATCCTGTTCAGCCCTGAAGTTCACTAGACCTTGGTTCATTCATTGTTCCTTATACTAGGAATAGGTTGGAGACTTTCAAGGCCTTAAGGTTTCTTCAGAAATATCTGATTGACTATATGTTGCCCATTCTAGATTATATTTAAAACAAACCTACTCAAGACATTTTAGAGTGTTACATTGGAAAAATTTGGAGAACAGCCTTTACCAAATGTGTCATGGGCTTTGAAGATGCTCAAACTCAGGACGAAAGGGAGAAGTGTGCTAAGAGGAAGGCACACTTGGCAAACCCTCATTGTGATCAGCTACCACCCAGAAACCTATGTCCCCACTGGGGAAGGACGTGTGGATCCAGAATTGGCCTCCACAGTCACTTACGGACTCACCGTTAAGTCCGTGTTCATGGAAGACAATCTTACTTGGCTACAAGTGATCACCAAAGAAGAAGACTTAGGGCCTGCTTGCTGGCTTCCTAGAAACATCTGGCTGGCTGTTGGGTCATTGCCTTTTCTTTTGTTCTTATGCTCTTGGATGAGAGCCAAAGCATGGAATTTTCTAAGGATCAAATCCACCATCTCTTGGTTCTCAATCTCTACATTTTAGGCATGGAGACTGAGGAGGCAATAGTTAACAAATCTATATCCCCATCCTGAAAAAAAGTGAAGGCTGAAGTAATTTTAAATAATTATACTGGCTGAGGATCAAAAAAGGAAAACATGGTGATGAAAACATTAGCTCAAACTGAACTCTACTGGATTCAGTGACAACTCTATTTGCTTCAGTGAATTGCACAACTATTTTTAATTTGGCATAATGTTTTCATAGCGGGGAAAAATGTGTTTTCTTTCTGGGTCTATATTGCAAAGTCACAGCATGCCTGAATGCTCTTGGTCACCCCTTTAAATTCATCAGTTTATTAAGCTCGAAGTGCAACACATTAAAATAATAATAATTACTATCTAAATTTATGAAGTGACAGTTCAAGATAATTCCAAAGATAATAATTTTTACTAATAACTCATAACTGCACTGGCAAGTAACCACACAGATAAATTTCCCTGAGAGTAGTTGAGCAACTGACAATTTATACAGTTAGCACTCAGCCTAGAGTTATCACCAAGCACCAGAGTCTTGCGCAAGGGGAATGCAATTTTCAATAAAATAGGGTGGGGGGTACTGAGGCCTCATATCAGTGCATACTTCAACCTTGCGAATTATGAGCAACAATCCAACCATTTACCACACCAGTGGAGGAAAACTAGCAAGATATCAAGGGGCTTGCCTATTGATACCACTGTATAATAATTTCCACAAGGGTAGCCATGTTTGTTGTTTTCGCTGCAACAAAAACTAAGCAGCTTTTGGTACCTTAAAGACAAATTTTATTATGGAATAGACTTCCAGGAAGTGCATCATGAAGTATATATAATAAAGATGTTAGCCTTTAAGATACCCCAAGATCCTTCATTATTTTCACAGTGTAATTGTATGTATCTTATAATCATTCCCTTTGTGGCTTAGAGCCCTCGTATTTACAGGACCGCCTCTCCTGGTATGCCCCACAGAGGACCTTAAGGTCCATGAGTAACCATAGTTTAGAGGTCCCAGACCCTAAGGAAGTCAGACTATCCTCCACCAGGGCCAGGGCCTTTTCAGTGATGGCTCCGACCTGGTGGAATTCTCTGTCCCATGGGACTAGGGCCCTTCAGGATTTAACCTCCTTCTGTCGGGCCTGTAAGACAGAGCTATTCCGCCTGGCCTTTAATTTGAATTCAGCCTGATCTTTTATTTCCCTTCTCTTTCCCCCCCTCCCCTTTTATGAAGATTACCCGCTCTCAGACCCCACAGCTAATTCTCCCCTGGCCTCCTCGCTGGCCCAAGTAGGACCAATTCAGCCAGCTAGCCCTGGTGACTATCGAATGCTTATTGGATAGATTTTCCCCAAATTGATTTTTGAACTTTGACTTTTATTGTTATTCATGTTTTTATACTGTATTTTATGCTGTTTCTATGTTGTATTACAATTAAGTGTTTAAAATTTGTTGTTAGCCACTCTGAGCCCGGTTTTCTGAACTAGGAAGGGCAGGGTATAAAAAAATATTATTATTATTATTTATTATTAATATTGGAGGGTTAAGTAGTACAGTGGTACCTCAGGTTACATACGCTTCAGGTTACAGACTCCGCTAACCCAGAAATAGTACCTCAGGTTAAGAACTTTGCTTCAGGATGAGAACAGAAATCGCACAGCAGCGGCGTGGCGACAGCAGGAGGCCCCATTAGCTAAAGTGGTGCTTCAGGTTAAGAACAGTTTCAGGTTAAGAACGGACCTCTAGAACGAATTAAGTTCTTAACCTGAGGTACCACTGTAATAGGATTGGGGCAATGAAAAACAAGAGGAAGGGAGCAGAGTTATTGACTGAGAGCTAGCTACAGACTGTGCAAAAGTACAAAGGATCAGGTGCATCATCTATGGGCGTCTTGGGGGGGGGCTGAGGCTTCTCCAAATTTTTCAATTAGGGGGCTGGGCCCCCCTCAATATTCTGCAGCTGGGTGGGCCCTGTCAGACTCTCCTGCAGCTGTGACAGGCGCCACTGGGCCCTCCTACAGCTGGGTGGGCCCTGTCAGACTCTCCTGCAGCTGTGACGGGCGCCACTGGGCCCTCCTACAGCACCGATGTGGGGTCCATCAAACCTTTCGGAGGGAATGGCAGGCCCATCGGGCCTCTTGCCATCATGTGAGGTCACACACATGAGCCAGGGCCCCCCTCCCCATGTTGGACGGAACCCGGCGCACCTGCAAAGCATGAAATGAAAACTTCCCCCACTTTGCACAAGAGGAGAGCGCAAGCTTGGCAGCCTTAAGGAACCACAGAACGTTGAGAGTCATTGAGTGGAAAGGAAAAAGAGAGAATGAGGCAGGGAATTGACCTGCTTGTGTATTGTGTACTGCTTGAAGAAGAAGAAGAGTTTGGATTTGATATCCTGCTTTATCACTACCTGAAGGAGTCTCAAAGCGGCTAACATTCTCCTTTTCCCTTCCTCCCCCACAACAAACACTCTGTGAGGTGAGTGGGGCTGAGAGACTTCAGAGAAGTGTGACTAGCCCAAGGTCACCCAGCAGCTGCATGTGAAGGAGCGGAGACGCGAACCCGGTTCACCAGATTACAAGTCCACTGCTCTTAACCACTACACCACACTGGCTCTCTTGAGCCACAGCTTATAGGATTCTGGAAGATGACTTGGCTGGTTGACACACAAAGCAGGAGCTGTTACTGGGTGTGGTTATACCGTACTGATATATTATTGCAGGTCCTACTTACATTATGCAATACAGTCGTACCTCCGTTTATGTAACCCTCTGGTTACGTAAACTTCAGGATGTGCATCCTGCAAACCCGGAAGTATTTTACCAGGTTTCACCGTGCATGCATGAGCAGAAGCGGTCTGCGCATGCGCAAAAGCAGTCCTCAGGTTGCGGAAACCTCGGGATCTGACCGGACCTCTGGAACGGATCCCACCTGCCACCGGAGGTACCACTGTATAGTAAAAGAGAAGTAATTCCTCCAGACCCCCAACAAAACAAATATAAATGAACTGGCTCATGACAAGACGCAAAACATTAATTTCATTTGCTCCTGTCGGAAAGCGAAAGGAAATGATCTCTTCCATTGCCAGATGTCCCCAGAGGAAATTAATCCATGTGTTTTCTTCCAAACTTGTTTGTGCAGCTTCACTCGGAACAATTATGCATTATCTAGCCTGATTGGTCAGAGAAGTGTCAAAATGTCCCCCTGGAGACATTTGGGGACTAAGAAGTGTTTGGTTAAGCATCTCAGTCTTTGATTTGGCCTGAATGGTAGTTTTTAATGTACCACAACATTTAATCTTCCATTGAAAAAGGCATAAAGGCATTTGTCATGAAAACATCTGGGGAAATCCACAAATGTGCCCATATTTATGCTTTCAGAAATGCCTGGCTGACCTAAAAGCAAAAGTTAGTGGAAAGTGGATGGTTTTTGCATGGCATTTCGACTTTAATCCATATGCGGGGACCATTAAGAATGCAAAAGTCTGAATAAGAAATGTATAGCCCTGTAATGATTATTCAATACAGAGTTACAGAAAATGGGTGCATATGCTACAAATTAAGTATAATTTTGGCACAACCAAGCAAACAAACAAACAGAGATGGAGAGGGAAGGAAATCACATGTAAGATAGACAAACGCAAAATAAAACTGAATTCTATTTAATTTAATTTTTCCTTCACTTCAAAGAGAGGCAGTGTCATGTAGTGGTTAGAGTGTCAGACTAGGACCTAGGAGATCAGGCATGAAAACATCTGGGTAAATCCACAAATGTGTTTGTTACAGGAATTCTAAGGCCTTATATATATATAATAAATGTTGATAAATGTACAAGGAAACACACACACATAAGTATATAAACTATGTGACTGAAATAGTACAGGAGAACAATCCTGAAGCCATTTTGACTCTCCCAAATTGACCTCAAATATTTCTCCGCAAGGAGGAAGGAAATGGGAAAAGCTTTCCAATTGTCTTTTGACTGTAGGGGCTTACACCTCCCTTTTCAAATACAGTCTGGCAAGTATCTGTCCAGCTGAGCACACTATCAATATGCGTAAGAGATTCAGGAACAATGTATTCACCATCTAAAAGGAATGACCAGGCTACCCAGAAAATGCCATCAAGTAAGGCATTATCAGGTTTTCTGGCAGACAGGAGAGAAGCAACACACTCAAATTTCTGCTGGGGACCACCTCTTTCAGTGATGTATGTATGATGTTTTGGGGGGTGGTCTTGAGCTACAGGGTGGTGAATTTCAAAAGTCTATATAAGGGCTTGCACACCAATGTTCTGGTTTCCTCTCCTCCCTCCCTGCGTGGGGGTGTGAGGACCCTGTTGCAACAGTTTAATAAAGATCAGGCTTACTAGCCGCTTTCCTTCTCAATATTCTCTGGTTGGCCTCTGTTGTTTTCTCCTACTGATAGGAAACCTACATAAGGACTCTATACCGGCTCTTGGGTACCCCATAAGGGATAAAGGAACAGTTTTCTCTTCCAACATGTCCATGTTTATGTTTTCAGAAAGGACTGACTGAGTTAAAAGCCATGAAAGCTCGCTTGGGTGACCTTGAGGCACAGGGCTGTTTGAAGGATTAAATGGGGAAGAAGGAACCATGCTGTGAACATCTTTGGCGGAAAGGTGGGGTATAAATAAAGCCTGGCCCTGTATTCCAATGCTAAATACCATTAAACAAAACAATAAACTTGGAAGATATGGATTGACCTCCTAAAATGACCTGCCAGTTGGGGAAAAATATATAGCACAAAAAAAAATGTAAAGCAATCAGTTGGTCTGCATCAGTTACCTGAAACATTTAGCAGGTAGGTTAACAGATTCTTGTTGCTATTATTCTTGTCAAAAATATAACACGAAAGGTACTTTGAAATCCAGCATATGAAATAAAGGTACGGTGGTGCCTCGCAAGACGAAATTAATTCGTTCTGCGAGTTTTTTCGTCTTGCGATTTTTTCGTCTTGCGAAGCACGGTTTCCCAAAAACCTCAAAAAAGGCTACCACACCGCGTGCTATGAGTTGCTCTTGCAAGACGTTTTCGTCTTGCGCAGCAAGCCCATAGGGAAATTCGTCTTGCAAAGCAACTCAAAAAACGAACAACTCTTTCGTCTTGCGAGTTTTTCGTCTTGCGAGGCATTCGTCTTGAGAGGTACCACTGTAAAGGTAAAGGTACCCCTGCCCGTACGGGCCAGTCGTGACCGACTCTAGGGTTGTGCGCTCATCTCACTCAAGAGGCCGGGAGCCGGCGCCGTCCGAGGACACTTCCGGGTGACGTGGCCAGCGTGACGAAGCTGCACTGGTGAGCCAGCACCCGTGCCGCGCACGGAAACGCCGTTTACCTTCCCGCTATAAAGTGGTACCTATTTATCTACATGCACTTAGGGGTGCTTTTGAACTGCTAGGTGGGCAGGAGCTGGGACCAAATGACGGGAGCTCACCCCGCCGCAGGGATTCAAACTGCCGACCTTACGATCAGCAAGTCCTAGGCACTGAGGTTTTACCCACAGCGCCACCCGCGTCCCCAGCATATGAAATACTTGTATGTATTTTGGAAAACCGTAACTAAACATTTGTTAAAAATCAGTAAAAACCTCTGCTCATGGCAGTTTCAATTAGGGTCAGCGGAGAAATTCAGTTCAGTTCACATTTAAAAGTGAACCTACCCTACAGCTTTTACATGTTCTGAAAACTGCAGCCCTTACAATTGTAGAGTTGGAAGAGACCCTGGGGCTCCAATGCAGCTTGTCTCATACAGGGAATGAACCTGCAACTTTGGTATTATCAGGACTACGCTCTAACCAACTGAGCTATCCTAATCTGCACTTTCTGGCGGGGCAGGCGGGGAAATGGACAAAGGCAAAAGACAGCAGTCCTTCAAAATTCACAGTTCTCCAGCCAAGTAATTTCTACAAAAATGCATATACAGTACAAAGGTTGCATGTGCACAAAAACCGCAGATGTTAGAGAAAATGTAATAAAAGCATTATATTATGGAGAACTGCTTTGCAAAATGCACAGAAGGCAAAACGGAACAGAAACGGGTATATCTGTAGAAATCTGCTGATGGATTTTCAAGAGGACTTAAAAACACACACAGAGAGAAAAAAACTGATGTGGAAATGTGGTGTGGTAAACTGAACTTGAGGGGGGAGGGATGAGTTCTGAAAGAAACCAACACTGACACTGTTAAGTTGTGGGTGAACATATCAGATGACACAGCGATTCTTCAAACAGCTCTTGTTTATTCACAGGCCAGAACAGAACTGAACTGAACTGAAGGGTTCAGCCAGCCTGCTTATATAGAGCTCCACTAGAACGCAACAGGAACCACTTTCTGTAACTAGCCAATCACTGAACGTCACTTTCGATCCCTTATTTGCATATGTGGACCTGAACTATCTGCAGTATCCCCCTGCTGCCCAGGGTGAGAACTTCAGTACATAACAGACAGATTCACCCATCACTTGTTTAAATATATGGGTGACTCTTAATGTACATGGAGGTTACATTCCAGGGATAGCATGTAAAGCCAAAGTCATGTATAGTGGTACCTCGGGTTAAGTACTTAATTCGTTCTGGAGGTCTGTTCTTAACCTGAAACTGTTATTCACCTGAAGCACCACTAATGGGGCCTCCTGCTGCTGCCGCGTCACTGGAGCACTATTTCTGTTCTCATCCTGAAGCAAAATTCTTAACCTGAAGCACAGAATATCTTTAATCACAACACAGCATAAAAGGATTTTAGCTTCTTCAGAAAGAAAGAAGCAAAGGGAGGTGTTGCATGAACCAACTTCTGCTTGCCCAACAGGACTTAATCTTCCTCTCCTCCCTTCCTGTGTGCCCCCCAAATCTGCTCTGAAGGTCCTCCTCCAACCTTCCAGAATAAAGGGTGTGTAAAAAGGTAAAGGACCCCTGGACGGTTAAGTCCAGTCAAAGGCGACTATGGGGTTGCGTCGCTCATCTCGCTTTCAGGCCGAGGGAGCCGGTGTTTGTCCACAAACAGCTTTCCGGGTCATGTTGCCAGGATGACTAAACTGCTTCTGGTGCAAAGGGACACCGTGACGGAAACCAGAGCGCACGGAAACGCCATTTACCTTCCCACCCCAGCGCTACCTATTTATCTACTTGCACTGGTGTGCTTTCGAACTGCTAGGTTGGCAGGAGCTGGGACAGAGCAATAGGAGCTCACTCCGTCGTGGGGATTCGAACTGCCAACCTTCCGATCGACAAGCCCAAGAGGCTCACAGCGCCACCAGCGTCCCTTATTTACTGTTATTACCGGCCCCTTCACCCTTAAGGTCCTAGGATGGGTTACAATGGCACAAATAACGCAGTTTAAAACCCAAACAAAACCAACTACAAAAACAATAAAAACTCAATTCACAATTTTCAGGTAGATCAGGGGAGGGGGTGTTCACAAAACATTTTCAGCTAGATCACATGGATGTGGCATGTTTTCAGTGCCATTAGTGGTGCAATGGTCGCTGCTTAGTTAAATGTTGTTGTTATTCAGTTTAAAATGCTTAATCACCAGGGGGCAGTTTTTGTACAGAACTATATTCAGAAGTGCTTAACTTTTTCTTTTTACACAAATAGCATCGTGTCCTTTGCCAATGTAAAAAAAAAAAGTTTCCTTTTATATCACTTCCTTGTTGGAGGAGTTGCAATAAACTTGGTACATAATATCGTTTGTGGCAGGAATGTTGTTATAATTGCTATCACTGTTTTATATACATTATAAAATGAAAGAATAATAAAAAATATTTACAAAGAAATACTTTTTTGTGTGTTTTTTAAAAATATGTTTCAGAAACAAAGAATGAAAAAATAAAATATTGAAGATGGCATCTCTAACAAGCAATGGCAGCTTCTATGTATTAAACTATAAATTTTCCCATATATCCTTCAATAATTATATTACATTGAGGTTTCGGTGGTATGCAAACTTATTTAAATTAATTTGATTTTTCAATCAATTAATCAGCTAAAGAGAGATGTCGGATCACCTGAATTTATACTATTCTGCCCAGGCTGCAGCAGTTCTATTCGTTTTTATAATTTTACAACCTGCCCTGGGACCTCATGGTGAAGGGCAGGTAAGAAATCTTATTAATCTAAAAATAATAATAATAAAACTTTCCTCATTGGACAGCCCGAATTATTTCCCGATGGAGAGGTCCGACTTTGGTTTTCCACCTCGTGTGCCAAAATGACATAGGGCATCCCCTGTGTCAGATTAAAGTATCGTGTTGAATAGAGATCTGAACTCGCGGCTGATGGGGCAAAGTCCAGTCCTCTGTCCCCCACAGTGGACTCACTATTTGACCGGCAAGGAGACTTGTAAGCTGTGAAATGACTGTGTTGTTGTCTCCCTGTGCTAATTATGTCATGGCAAAGTTTCATTGACTGCCCAACAACAAGACTCCTCAGCAGATGTGCATGATCCTCATGATTTAGCAAGCGGAAACAAATTACGGCCTGATCCATTTCTAATGAGGTAACGTCTCCCAAGCAACTTGTCAGCACTCTACCTTGTTTTATTAAAGTTCTCGTAAAGACATGAAAGCTCAAAAAAGACCCGAGATTGTTATTATCTTTTAAAAGAGACGGCGAGGGGAGAAGAAACCGAATCTCATGCTCACATTTTTCTTGCAGTATGACAACTTAACTAGCGTGAGGGAATCTGGTAACGTGCCAGCAATAATAACCACCACATTCTAACTTTAAGAACCAACCACCCATATGATAGATGCGCGAGTGAAAAAAGAATAACTTCGAAGAACTCCAACCTGCTGCCTCCAACTACATAACCGCCACCATTACTCCAATGAAAATAGGGGCGCGTCCTAAATAATAATAATAACAACAATAATATATATTTTTACTATTTATACCCCACCCCATCTGACTGGGTTGCCCCAGCTGCTCTGGGCAGCTTCCAACATACAGTGGTACCTCGGGTTACAAACACTTTGGGTTACAAACTCCGCTAAACCGGAAGTAGTACCTCGGACTGAGAACTTTGCCCCAGGATGAGAACGGAAATCGTGCGCTGGCGGTGTGGCAGCAGTGGGAGGCCCCAGTAGCAAAAGCGCGCCTCAGGTTAAGAATAGTTTCAGGTTAAGAACAGACCTCCGGAACAAATTAAGTTCGTAACCCAAGGTACCACTGTATATAAAAACAAAATGAAGCATTAAACATTTAAAAAGAAACCGTCCCTATACAGGGCTGCCTTCAGATGTTTTTCTAAAGGTTATATACTGTATTTTTCTGTCTATAAGATTCCCCCATGTATAAGATCCCCCCTATTTTGGGGGACTCCAGTTTAAGAAAATGGGGGGAGATCTATCTGTGTATAAGACACCCCCAATTTTGGACATTGTTTTTTAGGGGGGAAACCTAGTCTTATACACGGAAAAATATGGTAGTTACTTATCTCTTTCGCTTGGGGGGTCACATAACTCCATACCCTCCAACATTTCTCTGGTGAAAATAGGGACATCCTGAGGAAAAATGGGACATTCTGGGATCAAATCAGAAACCGGGAAGCTTCTGTAAATCTGGAACTGTCCTTGGAAAATGGAGGGGGGGGGACATTTGGAGGGTCTGCAATTAAGGTTGACCAAGACAGCTCTGGAGGAATGGAATGGCTCCAGATTGCCTGTTCACCTTGTCTTTCACTAGCCTTGTCTTTTGCATAGGATGGTGCTTTGGATCAGGCTGAGAGGAAAAGTGAGCAGGCAAATGGGCAGTGACAACAGCACTGAGGACACACACACACACACACACACACACGGTGTCTTTCTCAACTGACCTCCCAATCCTGGAGCTTGCTCTACATCAGAGGTAGTCAACCTTTTTAAACCTACCGCCCACTAATGCATCTTCGTTGATGGGGAAATTTCCTTACCGCCCACCAGTGCTCGATGGAAGGAGGATTCAGCTTGTGCCGTAGAACCCCCTCCCGCCCACCTGGAAGCCTGAAACGCCCACTAGTGGGCGGTTGGGACCAGGTTGACAACCCCTGCTCTACATAAAAAGGTAAAAAAAGGTAAAGGACCCCTGGACGGTTAAGTCCAGTCAAAGGCGACTATGGGGTTGCGGCACTCATCTCGCTTTCAGGCCGAGGGAGCCGGCGTTTGTCCACAGACAGCTTTCCAGGTCATGTGGCCAGCAGGACAAAACCGCTTCTGGCACAACAGGACACTGTGATGGAAACCAGAGCACACAGAAATGCCGTTTACCTTCTCACCACAGCAGTACCTATTTATCTACTTGCACTGGCGTGCTTTCAAACTGCTAGGTTGGCAGAAGCTGGGACAGAGCAGCGGGAGCTCACTCTGTCGCGGGGATTCAACCCGCCGACCTTCTGACAGGCAAGCCCAAGAGGCTCAGCCGTTTCGATCACAGCGCCACCCGCACTATATAAGTAGGGTAACTGGGCAAGGGACCAACAATACATGATGTTAAATGCAACTTTGAGCTTAATGGAGGGGGTCCTAATCATTGCAAGGTGGGTGCGATGATTATTGGGATCACAGCAGGCATGGAAGTGGAATTTTCCTTCCCTTCCCTGCTCCGGTATTAAAGGATAACCCTATTCTAAAGCTGGAATTCGAAACCTCACCCAGGCCACTGGGAAAGTACTTCCCAATGTGAACAGCGTATTCAGGGAAGTGCAACAGTGCTTGCTTATAAACGCAGACTTGCCATGGACAAATTCAATGATATTTCCAATCCATTCTTACAAGTACTGTAATAGGTTAAGATCTGGTGAAGCACAATAACAACCTTGTAAAGTATACAGTTTTGGGTGTGTGTCCCCCCGCCCTTTATTTCATAGAATCATAGAGTTGGAAGAGACCACAAGGGCCATCGAG
>JAXCMG010000180.1:75524-107192 GCA_034642415.1 Podarcis siculus | reverse complement strand
CCTCCTCTTCTCCAGGCTAAACATGCCCAGCTCCCTTAGCCGTTCCCATTTCCCCTTCTACATGGGCTCTGTTTCTCTTTTTCTCTGTTTTATTTACATCTCACCATGTTTAGTGCACATATAATTATGTACTTTTTGAACTTTCAATAATGGTATTTTAAAAAGGAAAGGGTTAAACGTCCCTACACTTCCTGTGCCCATCTGATATTATTTGAATACCTCCATCTAAATCTACATTTAGTGACATGACTAGTTTGTCCCTCAGATTCTAGACTTTTAAGTCAAGTGCTTTATAATTCCATTCAGAACCACAGATATTGTTCATTCAGGCAAATTGTGAGCGAGTGTCTCTGTCTGCGAGCCTCTCCCTTTATCGGATTAAGTGCGTCGGACTTGTCTTGGACAGCTCTTTTCTTGTGGCTAGACAGGAATAAAATTTAAGTGTTTCAAAAAAGGGTGGGGCAAGTTTCTCAAGAAACGATTATCCCAGCATTACTTTACTCACTGCCTATAATCTGTGACTCATTCTAAAAAATTAATGAAATCAAAAGGGGAGAGAAAACTAAAAGAAAAAGAAGACAAATCCTTAAAAAGCATTTCTTCTAGACATTTCAATGAGGTGGATTAGCAGTAGCTTAAAAATAAGGAAAACATTTGTGTTATCTGAGATAAGCTGAAAGCCTCTGTGTAAATAGAAAGGATATATCTCCACTACAGATCAAAACAGGAACTTGGGATTCTTTGAGATGGGAGTGGGGTGGGCACATAATTTGTTTGAGATATCACAAATCAGTAGTTGGCAATAGGAAAGTTGTGGGTTTAAAAAAAGAAGGGAAGCTTATAGGATTTTACTTAAAAGAAAGAAAATACAGAATAAATGGGGAAGGGGAAATGACCCGTCAGTTGTATGCCAATGGTGTGTTCCAGTGTACTGGAAGAAGCAAAGATCACCAGTGTCGAAGCAATGGTTTTTCAACATCAACTTCGTTGGACTGGTCATGTTGTTTGGATGCCTGATTATTGTCTTCCAAAGCAGCTACTCTATTCCAAACTTAAAATGGAAAGCGTAATGCTTAAAGGTTCAAAGACTCTCTCAAGGCAATTTTTTAAAAATGTAGTATTTATACTGACAACTGGGAAACACGGGCCTGCGAATGCTCCAATTGGAAAACATCCTTTACCAAAGGTGTCGTGGGCTTTGAAGACACTCAAACTCAGGACGAAAGGGAGAAATGAGCTAAGAGGAAGGCACACTTGGCAAACCCTCACCATGATCAACTCCCGCCCAGAAACCTATGTCCCCACTGTGGAAGGACATGTGGATTCAGAATTGGCCTCCACAGTCACTTATGGACTAACTTTTAAGACCGTGTTCATGGCTACAAGTGATCGCCAAAGAAGGAGGAGGAGGATTCCACAAAGAATTTGCATGCATGAGGAACACTGACCCCCAAATAAACACTTGTGTAAAAGAATTTCAAGACCCACATTTTGCTCCATTGCATGTAGGTGTGTGTGTGTGTGTGTGTGTGTGTGTGTGTTAATAATTGCTCTGGAAAGGAGGAAGACAGCACGAGTCACACTCTTATGGCTATGGGACAGAAGAAAAAAAGGAAGCTGGGTTGTTAGCTGACCGCTCTACTACTAGGAGGATACAATGGTACCTCATGTTACAGATGCTTCAGGTTACAGACTCCGCTAACCCAGAAATAGTACCTTGGGTTGAGAACTTTGCTTCAGGATGAGAACAGAAATTGTGCTCTGGCGGCACGGCGGCAGCGGGAGGCCCCATTAGCTAAAGTGGTGCTTCAGGTTAAGAACAGTTTCAGGCTAAGAACAGTTTCAGGTTAAGAACCGACCTCTGGAACGAATTAAGTTCTTAACCTCAGGTACCACTGAATAGTTGTTGACACTTGGCATATGCTAGGATGAACCACAGTTTCCATTAAACACAATTTGTTGTTTTAGACATAATGGCAAGTTGTGGTTGATCCAAAGTGGAAGGGAAGCTTTTGTGGGCATCCACGGGGGTTTTTCAGGGTGGGGAGCGTCTGAACACCTCCCCATAGCTGCGTTAGAGGAAGAGAAACAGGGAGATGGTCCAAAGTCCACAAGCAAAGCTCACAAGCAGCTAGGGACGGAGGAGACATCTGAGTTAGTATGAATTTAAATCCGAATCTTGCACTTTGTGAAACAATATGAAACACAGTTGGCCTTCAAAATTTGCACTTATCTGAATTTTGCAACGTTTACAACAATGCACATCATTAGGGCAGCGTGTGCATAAAAATGAAGACGGCAGTGAAAATAGCGTACAAAAATGAATAGTATTAAGGGAAATTGCTTCTGAAAATGTGCACATTAATCAAAACTGTGTTTATTAGGAGAAATTATCACTAAAAGGCTGGTGGATTTTTATGAGGGGTTTCCTCCCCCCCTTTCAATTGCAAATTGATGCAAGATGTGAACTGAATTTAAGATTGGAAAAATGAGAAAAAGAGGTATAAATTTAATTTTATAGGACAGGGATAGGGAACCTTCAGCCTGTGGGCCTAATTAGTTCTCCCAAGAGTCTGAATTTGGAGTGTTATATTGCAGCGATGTTATATTGCAGGGACGCGGGTGGCGCTGTGGGTTAAACCACAGAGCCTAGGACTTGCCGATCAGAAGGTTGGCGGTTCGAATCCCCATGACGGGGTGAGCTCCAGTTGCTCGGTCCCTGCTCCTGCCAACCGAGCAGTTCGAAAGCACGTCAAAGTGCAAGTAGATCAATAGGTACTGCTCCAGTGGGAAGGTAAACGGCGTTTCCGTGAGCTGCTCTGGTTCGCCAGAAGCGGCTTAGTCATGCTGGCCACATGACCCGGAAGCTGTACACTGGCTCCCTTGGCCAATAAAGCGAGATGAGCACCGCAACCCCAGAGTCGGCCACGACTGGACCTAATGGTCAGGGGTCCCTTTACCTTTATTGCAGCGATACAGCAGCATCATTATCCACAGTACATATCATTGTACACTGAGAAAATGTAGCAGTTTGCAATTAATAATCCATATATGTACAAGGAGTTTCAAGGAAGTCATTTTGCTGGAAAGCAGAATCCACAACTTTTCAACGCAGTCACTCCTGACACGAAGTTGGAATGAATACAAAAAATGTTGTACGTGGGATCTATCCAATTTTAAGTTATTTCCAAACACAGGTCTTTTATATCGTCGCTTTTGTATGAAAGGCTACTAAAGGGATAGGACACGAAGTTATTATTGCTAGCAAAGTGCCATTTTATCTGACTTGATATTAAGGAAGGCAAAAGAGATGGGGAAAATCTGAGAGCTGCATGTTTGGGTAAAGAGTCATATGGCTACTTGGTTTCCTTGATAGTCCAGCAGAGTGATGCACGCAGCAGGTGGAGCTAGGATTTAGAACATCCTGTTTGAACACGCCCGTTCAAACGTCATGGATGTGATTTCCAGCTATTGACCACATGCACTTGGAAAATTAATAGTATCTGTCTTTTCACAATCTGGAACTTAGTTTCTTTTGCCTCCGATTGCAAAATACATGCCTGGAACAACAGGCACGAATTGCGGCAGGCACCTATCCAGAGTATTTCTTAGCAGTTTAGGGGTGAGGGCAACAGACAGCCCTTTAACCTGCTGTTCAAAGTTCAGTTCCACAGTCCTTCAAAACAAATCATAAGATCATGTCTCCACCACTTGTCTATGGAATCTAACAAAGAACAGTACATATTGCACTTTAGAAAACCTATTTGCATTTCAAATACACTGGTACCTCGGGTTAAAATCTTAATTTGTTCTGGAGGTCTGTTCTTAACCTGAAACTGTTCTTAACCCGAGGTACCACTTTAGCTAATGGGGCCTCCCGCTGCTGCTGCTGCGCCATTTCTGTTCTCATCCTGAAGCAAAGTTCTTAACCCGAGGTACTATTTCTGGGTTAGCGGAGTCTGTAACCTGAAGTGTCTGTAACCTGAAGTGTCTGTAACCCAAGGTACCACTGTATTGATAACCTAAAGTAAATTAAGCTAAAAATATTGTAGAGAATAGAAAAGTAAAGGTATGGGGGGGTTGGGAGGAAATGGTGTTGGCTTTGGTACATCTGTATTGTAATGCAAGATGTGAAAACCAATAAAATAAAATTTAAAAAGCACCAAAACCAAGAAAATGTTTTATTTTGAAGATTGGTGGAAATTGCTATGATTAAACGGCAGAATGTTAGAGTGGGAAGATGAAGTGCTCTTTCTGCTCTGAAGGATGAATAATAAATTATTATTATTATTAGTAGTAGTAGTATTTTATTTATACCCCGCCTACCTGGCTGGGTTGACTCCAGCCACTCTGGGCGGCTTCCAACACAACAAAGGGGCAAATTAAATGTAGCTGTGCTGTGTCCACAATTTTAAACCCAGATCCGATGCAATGATGCCAAAAACCAAACAATTAAATTCAATTCATTTATGAAACAAAATTAAACGGTAGTATTCCAAAGGGTCATTTTCCCACAAAGCATTCCAGTGGCTTTGCATTTGTTCTAGAATGCAGATTGAGAACTGATAACTGTTCAAATGGGGAAAAGGAAGAGAGGGAAAGCCTCACCGTTCGCGGGGTGGGGCTTTCTGCTCAGTATTAATAAATCCTAATTGCAGCCACGTCCCTTGGTCTCATAGAAGTCATTGAAACATTTAACTTAATTAGATCAGAAGGCACAGGGCACCCAGCCTAGTAGACCTTCCTTCTCATGGAAAGTTTTGAATAAGAGCCGGCATAGAACAGTTAAATGAAGCAGTAGTTGAATGAAGTTACTACCTCTCTCTCTCTCTCTCTCTCTCTCTCTCTCTCACACACACACACACACACACACACACACACCTGCAATATATAATAATACTGGTCTGGTTTGCAGCTCTGTTGTAAAGAGTACTAATATAATATGCCTGAAGCATTTTGAACACTATACAGACGCTAAATATTTTAATTAAATTTTGAAAATCCTATGGGAACAGATGTTTTATTCTGAGATGTTTTGACTCAGCCCTACTCCAGCGTAAATATAAAACAACACCTGCTTTTGGGTCCTGACAAACGATCTCTGAGGAAGACACATACCGTATTTTTTTCTCTATAAGACTCACTTTTTCCCTCCTAAAAAGTAAAGGGAAATGTGTGTGCGTCTTATGGAGCGAATGCAGGCTGTGCAGCTGTCCCAGAAGCCAGAACAGCAAGAGGGATTGCTGCTTTCACTGCGCAGCGATCCCTCTTGCTGTTCTGGCTTCTGAGATTCAGAATATTTTTTCTTCTTGTTTTCCTCCTCCAAAAACTAGGTGCGCCTTGTGGTCTGGTGCATCTTATAGAGCAAAAAATACAGTACACTCCTCTTTATTAAGCACCAGAACGCAGTTCTTTGGCGGCACTCCTCGTGGACAGAGTGAATTATTTACTTACGTACGTATACCCTAAGCTGCAACGTACAAGCAAAACTGTTCTTTACATTATGTGGAAGTTACCTCACACCCAGCATGTGATTAAAAAAAGGAGGGGTGGAGGAAGTGTGTGTGTTTGGTAATTTCATGCACCCCCTACCCACACTAAAGCCATGCCAAAGGAAGGGTGTTGTTCTTTACAATCATTTCTGAGAATGCTTATTCATCGCAGTCAGAGTGGTGATGGCCGAACTATTACAGAACATGAAAAGAAAACAGTGAAACACATTTTACCAGCTTTTACCAAGTGTTCCTTATGAGCGCAGCAAAAAATAAATGTTTCGGCTTTTAATTCTGCAGGCAAAACCCCAGACGCTTCAAAGTTGTGTCTATTTTTCCCTATTCGGGTTGCCCTCTTGTTTAGAATTTGCAAGTCAGAACCTGGAGATTTGCTGTGTCCCCCCCAAAAAAAATATTATTTGCTTTATTCCCTAATTTAAAAAAAGATGGTGAACATGCAGGCAGAGTTCCCAGACTGAGGCAGGAGAAAGGTGGCAGGCTTCCATCAAAACTACAACCCCCACTCCTGCACCCTCCTCCTTGTTTTTGACCAATTATGACTCCACTGTAGCCTTCTAAAAAGAACTAGGGGTGGGGAAGAAATTTGATTCAGTTTGCATTTCAAGACAAATCAACCTGATTCACACTTAACCGAAACAATACACGAACCAAAAGAGAACCAGCTTTCAAAATTCGTACTTCTTCAGATTTTGAAGTGCCTTACTCCAGCAAAGGAATATGTACAAAAACATGCAAAAATGCACAAATTAGGGGATGTAACTGTTATAAGGTGTACATCTGAACCCACATATGTTTCCACCTTTATACAGTGGCACCTCAGGTTACATACGCTTCAGGTTACACACTCCGCTAACCCAGAAATAGTGCTTCAGGTTAAGAACTTTGCTTCAAGATAAGAACAGAAACCAGGCTCTGGCGGCGCAGCAGCAGCAGGAGGCCCCATTAGCTAAAGTGGTGCTTCAGGTTAAGAACAGTTTCAGGTTAAGAACGGACCTCCGGAACAAATTAAGTACTTAACCTGAGGTACCACTGTACACCCAATGGAGAGGAAAATATGGTATTTCGGTGCAGCCATCTTTCCCAGCTCTTGATATTCTCTTTCTCCCTCTCTTACTTAAGGTTTAATCCAATGTCCCATAGCCCCGACATCATTTCATGAGTCAGTGGCAGGAAAAGCAGATCAGACTCCACATTCCCAGCCTAAGATGGTCTAATAGCTAGTCCAGATTTCCTCTCTCCCTTTTTGCAGAACACCTCTAACTCAGAACCAGTTGCAGGAAAAGCTATGGAAAAATGAATTCACATGTTAGGAGGCTACTCATCTTCAAAAAAGCACAAGGGCACATAAGTACATTAGGGAAGAAGGGGAATGCAAAATCCCTTCTTTCTGAAAGCAACCCTCCTATTTCCAGACAACACACATGGGGCAGCTTCGCCGGCGCCCACCCCCCTTACAGCACGAAGGACAGCTGTTCTGAGATGGTGTCTAATGAGTTAGCAATTAAGTCTTCGTCCGTCCACATTTCACCTCAGAGGAGGTCTAAGCTGAGGGAACCTCAGTCCTAACATCTGCAATATGGAAGAAGATCATGTTTTACAGTGGTACCTCGGGTTACATACGCTTCAGGTTACATATGCTTCAGGTTACAGACTCTGCTAACCCAGAAATAGTACCTCGGGTTAAGAACTTTGCTTCAGGATGAGAACAGAAATCGTGCTCTGGCGGTGTAGCAGCAGCAGGAGGCCCCATTAGCTAAAGTGGTGCTCCAGGTTAAGAACAGTTTCAGGTTAAGAACGGACCTCCAGAACGAATTAAGTACTTAACCCGAGGTACCACTGTGTTTAAAATGTATGCCCTGACTTTTATGTAAGACGGTTGAATTTTAACTCCATAAAATAAACATATTCTGTAACGGACATGTGGCTGCAGAAAAAAACTACACAGCAGACCAAAGCGGAATAATGGAAGGATCATCACTAATGAAAAGCATTTCTATGTTTTTTAAAAAGTGGTTTTGTCAGCTTCCGGAACCTTCCCAGCGATATCATCTATTAGGTCTCTGAACTGAGAATTCCATACAAATGCAATTTTTCATGGAATCATAGAATTGTAGATTTGGGAAGAGACCCCAAGGGTCGTCTAGTCCATAGCTGTCAACTTTCCCCTTTTCTTGCGAGGAATCCTATTTGGAATAACGGAATTTCCCTTTAAAAAAGGGAAACGTTGACAGCTATGATCTGGTCCAACCCCCTGCAATGCAGAAATCTCAACTACATCATCCATGGCAGATGGCCATCCAACCTCTGCTTAAAAATCTTCAATGAAGGAGAGCCCACCAATTTCTGAGTCCATTCCACTGTTCCAACAGCTTTTACAATCTAGAAAGTTCTCCTGGACATTCTCTTATTTGAAATACTATTAAATGGACTGCTTGAATAATGGCCCTTGTCTTTCCCCCCAGTTTAATTAACCTTCAGGTTGAGAAAATGTTTTGTTTTTATAAAATAGTTGATTTTTCTCTTACAGGAGAATAATTGCACACTACAGCCACACAACACATAGCATGGGAGTAGTAAGCACATTTTAAATATCGGTATGCAATGATGTTATGCCTGCTTGTTGATTTATTTATTTATTGCCTAATAAAACTTTCTCCCTGCCTGTATAATCCTTTGCCAAAAGACAATTCCAAAACAAGTCCTCGGGATTTTGCAAAGACTAGAGTGGCTGGATGCAGAAGCAAACAGGTACAGTTCCGCTAACCCCCTCTCCTGGCCCTGATTCTCTGCCTTTAACAGTAGCCTGACACAGAGGTATTAAACTGAGGAAGCTTAACAGCATGCAGACCATGTGCTGAAGAAAATACCACCAGCTTAATAGTTGTGTATCAGGAGGCTGCTTAAAGGCACTGAGGCCGTGCCAGTAAAAAAACATGGCAACTCTGAATAGGTACACTTGGTTATTTTAATTATGCACACCCTGTTACAAACAGGAAAAGGCACCTGTTCATTAAAACCCTTCCCCCTAGCTTCATTAGCACACCAGGGAAGCAAATGCTGAGTTTAGATTACCTTTTTTAAAGTGAAGAGTAAACCCAGTCTGAATCCAATCGAATTTTTGAATGCAGAGCTCCACAGACATTATATAAGATGGCAGCTATAATATTGACGTCATGCTTCCTGTTGTTTGTTTTCAGTGTGTGAACATCTTTTGGAAGGACTTAGTATAGGATGACACAGTGTATGACACACACAAGGCTCAACGCAACCCCTTCCACTGTATACCATGATAAGCCCCATGGGGGTCCCCTTCTTGCCTCGGATTGCACAAGCAATGAGTTGTTAAGGTCTTTGCCGGCAGAATACATGGCTGGAGGACCACATTTAGTTTGGTGGCTCACACAGTGTGCAGGATTCGTATTCGCCTGCTTCTTAAACTTACTGGAAGGGATTTTTCTTTGGGACGAGCAGGGAGAAGAATGGACTTCCAACATTCCCACTAAGCCTAAAATATAAAGTGTGATGAAGTAATATGCGCAGATTATTAGAGTACATGGCCCCATCACACTTTATTATATTAAAGAAATGGTGATAGCATGTGAGCATTCACAATTCCTTGTCGCACCTCTATCTGGCTGGGGAAACCCAGCCAGATGGGCAGGGTATAAATAATAAATTTCATTATTATTATTTAAAAAGGTAAAGGTAAAGGACACCTGGACCGTTAGGTCCAGTCAAAGGCGACTATGGGGTTGTGATGCTCATCTTGCTTTCAGGCCAAGGGAGCCAGCGTTTGTTCACAGACAGCTTTCTGGGTCATGTAGCCAGCATGACTAAATCGCTTCTGGTGCAACGGGACACCGAGATGGAAACCAGAGCACATGGAAATATCATTTACCTTCCCGCCGGAGTGGTACCTATTCCTCTACTTGCACTGGTGCACTTTCAAACTGCTAGGTTGGCATGAGCTGGGACAGAGCAACGGGAGCTCACCCCGTCACGGGGATTTGAACCGCTGACCTTCTGATCGGCAAGCCCAAGAGGCTCAGTGGTTCTAAAAATTGGGAAAGAAATGGTCGTATGGAAGAGGTGGATGAATTTGGATATATTAATATTAGACCAGCTGATAAACGAAGAGGGTGAATTTTATAAGTATTCTATTTTAAGAAACAAATGCAGATTACCTACAAATGCTCAATGGCACTATCTCCAGATAAAACACGTACTAATCACCATCTACGGACCAACAGATTTTAAAGCCTCAGAGACCCGAGAGATATTGGAACAGTTGATTAATTTTTATGCAACAAAAAAATCCAGCCATCAGCATATATAAATCTTTGTTATTAACAAACCAATTTGATATACAGGTACTGAGGGACGATTGGAATAAAGAACTAACTAGAGATCTCAACTTCGGTCACACAGTGGGAAACTGTTTTAACTGCTATAACAAGGGTGTCTCTGGATCTTTAACTGAGGCTCATACAGCAAAAAATAATGTTTAGAATATACCGGACCCCATTGTGTTTGTTTAAAAAAGGGCTGTCTAAGGCATCTAACTGTTGGAAATGCAATAGGGATAATGCTTCTCTAAAAGACACGTTTTTTCATTGTCCTACATTGAAAGACTTTTGGCAGAAGGTAACTGAAACCATCAACAGAACTGTACGGAACAACCTTACATATACAGAGCAAAATATCCTTTCCAGCACATGGAACCTAACAAAAGGACATTATGAGTGGAATCTCCATGCCCTTACCACAGCAAAAAGACTGATACTGATGAATGGGAAAAATAAATGTGTAACTCCCTTCTATGATTGGTTTGAAGACTTATACAAACTCACAACATACGTACAACTTACTACTACTACTACTAATTTATTATTTATACCCTGCCAATTTGGCTGGGTTTCCCCAGCCACTCTGGGCAGATTCCAACAAAATATTAAAATACAATAGTCTATTAAACATTAAAAGCTTCCCTAAACAGGGCTGCCTTCAGATGGCTTCTAAAAGTCTGGTAGTTGTTCTCTTTGACATCTGGTGGGAGGGCGTTCCACAGGGTGGGCGCCACTACCAAGAAGGCCCTCTGCCTGGTTCCCTGTAACTTGGCTTCTCGCAGTGAGGGAACCGCTAGAAGGCCCTCGGCGCTGGACCTCAGTGTCTGGACTGAACAATAGGGGTGGAGACGCTCCTTCAGGTATACAGGACCGAGGCCATTTAGGGCTTTAAAGGTCAGCACCAACACTTTGAATTGTGCTCGGAAACGTACTGGGAGCCAGTGTAGGTCTTTCAAGACTGGTGTTATATGGTCTCGGAGGCCACTCCCAGTCACCAGTCTAGCTGCCACATTCTGGATTAGTTGTAGTTTCTGGGTCACCTTCAAAGGTAGACCCACATAGAGTGCATTGCAGTAACCCAAGCGAGAGATAACTAGAGCATGCACCACTCTGGCGAGACAGTCCGTGGGCAGGTAGGGTCTCAGCCTGCGTACCAGGTGGAGCTGGCAAACAGCTGCCCTGGACACAGAATTGACCTGCGCCTCCATGGACAGCTGTGAATCCAGAATGACTCCCAGGCTGTGCAACTGGTCCTGCAGGGGCACAGTTGCCCCCTTCAGGACCAAGGAGTCCTCCACACCTGCCCGCCTCCTGTCCCCCCAAAACGCAGACTTGCCATGGGCAAATTCAATTATATTTGGCATCCATTCTTACAAATACTGTAATAGGTTAAGATCTGGTGAAGTACAATAACAACCTTGTAAAATATACAGTTTTGGGGTCCCCCCCCCAGTTTTCCATTCTGCACAGGTTCTGTTTCTCCCCCCCCTTTTTTTTTGTTTGCATCTCACCATGTTTGGTCCACATATGGTTATGTACTTTTTGAACTTTCAATAAAGATGTATTATTTTTTTAAATAAAGAAAAGAATGAATTTGGGGTATTGTCTCCCACCTGCCCCAGGGGTTAGACTCCAGCGACTTTAACTGGGGCTACAGTAACCCCCAATCAGTGGTGTTCCTTCACGCTCTCCCCAAAACAATATGACTATATGCTTCAACATGTACTTCAAATTTTAAAGTTTCTCTTTTGTTTTATTTGACATGATGATCTGCTACTGCTATTCAGTGCAATGTGCCTGCCAGATACATCTCTTCTCTCGGGACAGTTTGTTCGCTTAACTAAAATATTCTAAATGTGTTGACTAATAAGTCTAAATTTATTTATTTTTCATAGTCATTTTTCTTAATGGGAGTGTTTTCCAGATGGTGCTGTCTAGTCTTCTGGGATGGTTTCCAATAGATGTGGAAAATTTGCTGTCATGGGTTGTCACAGTTGGTTTTGTCTAACATGCTGCCTAATTAGTTCATCCCAATAGATTCTCACCAATATATACCGGTATATATAAGCATTTGGAGAATCACTGCAAACAGAAACAGCCATTGGGAGGGTAAGCATAACATCTCTTTTCTGTTACAGAACTTCGTTCAAAGGGTTCATACCCTTTAAGGACACCCAGGAACAAAACGTTGAGAATGTAATGGATAAATATAGACTACAATGTAAGGGTGATACCCAACCAAGTCATAAACCGAGTAGACCCACTGAAATCAATGGACTTTCAGTGGGTTTACTCTGAGCAGGATTTAGTTGGATAGTCCTCTTGATTATTTTAAGCATTATTTGGGATTGACAGATCTTTTTATGTGGAAAGATTATGCATACATTTTAAAAGATTATAATTATAGGTATATATACAGGATAGAAATTAAATATACATAATTAACATGTGGTTTGAAACAATCATATTTCTAAAAAACCCATAGGACATTTAAAAATTGCATGTTACAAATTTTATTGTGTAATATAGTAAACTATATTATATCATATGAGCTGTGAAATATAATTTATGTAATGATAGGAATGAAGGTGATAATAGGTTCAATATATATTTAAAATTAACCCAAAGTTATTGAATGTGTTCATTTTGTGCATGTCCATTTTATCTTTAGAAATTCTTAAAAAGAGTATGCATTGGGTCCCATGAGTTTTAGATATTATTCATTTTACAGAGCTGTGTGGTTGAACATATGTACATAAATTACTTAACATCTTCAGTCATAATATGACTTTTTAAACCTCTTTGGAATTTTTTAAAATGAATAGTGGTATATTAATATTTTTATAAATAAATCTACATAGAATTTATCTAGCACTTTTCTTTGGCAAAGTATGTTACAGGCTCCAACTTAAATTTTCTGCTACATATTCTTCATGCTCAGCTGATATGAAATATATAAGTTATATGCATTTTCCTAGGTTGATGTTAAAATGGCAATTCTATCCACACTTACTTGGGAGCAAGTTCTACTGAACTCAGTGTAGCTTACTTCTAAGTAAACATTGTACAGGATTGCCCTGTGAGCTTACAAATAACATATCACATCAAAATTATGAACAGTGTATATATCTGGATGTTGGAATTATGATGATGATGAAAATAATAATAAATAAACTTTTTATTTTGTTTATTTTAAGGAAAGAGGTAGTCCCTGGAAATCACCATGGCATGGAATATATATCGAATCTCCCTTATTTTGCTTTCAGTGTTCCTGGCACAGCAAGTTTCTTCACAAGGTATTGTAAAATGTCAAGGAAAAGCAATATTTTTTAAGGAGCTAATGACTCACGGCTCAACCCATAACTAATTTGAAGCAAAGTATTAAGGTTTAATCGGAATAAAAGCACATTTAGGCAACCATAGTGCTTGAGCTTGTGCTTATGATGGCCATGTGAATTTTGTCAAGAAATATGACAAACATTTTGAAATATTTTAAAATTTTTTGTCAAGAAATATGACAAATATGATCTTCGGGATAATTGTTTCTATTTTTAAGTATACACTGTACAACAAAAATTACTCAATAATTTTAAAATGGTACATCTTTTTACAAGTTTCTGTATTATTCATAATGTGTGCATAATACAGAAACTAAGGGTATGGTGAAGCTAATAACTTTTTGAGTCTCACTAAAGAGGAAATAATTTATGACCCTTACAAGGATTTAACTTTGACTAAACTGTGTGCAATGACCTGGGGTGTGTATCAGTTTCCATTCATTACAGTCTAAGAATCTGATCTCTTTATTTTTTGCTGTCTTTCATCCATGGTGAAGATGCCCCTAATTAAGGACATAAATTAAGGGTTTTATGTTGTATCAGTGTGTGGCACACCTTATGGTTTCAGTGAACTGTAAGAAGTCACTTAATGTCTATACTTTGGCTACACTCTCTGTTAGAAACCAGATCATGTCTTCTCAAATGCTCATACAGTGGTTTACTTAAATTCCACAAAATAATTTATATGTTTCAATTCTTCCTCTGAAATGTTACGGTCATATGTCTGTCCAATTTGTGTTGTTTGAAAAAGTATGACCATTGTCTTCCGTATTGTGTACATGTTGTTTCTTGTCGTGTCCGGTTGCGACTCCTTGTCTTGAGTAATTTCATTTGGCTTGTCTACTCAATGTTTGGTCTTTGTTGGTCAAAGTGAAGGATGCCTTGGTGCAGTGAACAACTCAATAACAAGTCAATAAGTCCAACACACACACACCATTTGCCTAGAATCACACTCTTCATCTGATCCTGTGCTAGCCCTGTACTAGCCCCAAACTCAGGCTGTTGTGATCCTAGTGAGATTTCCTATCTGGGTTTGAACATTAAATAGTTGTTCAATCTGACAGAGGAACATGGAAACGTTTTGTGTCTATGGATCACACATGTCTTTTGCTTGGAACTGACACTGTGAATCAGTGGTGTGTGGTCAGTGGACTAGGAAGACTAAACTAGTCCCCTAAATGCTAAGCTAGTCCTTCTCAAAGCCCTGGAAGCTTCTGCCCGGCTTGGGAAGGGAGGCACAATACTCTGATGAGTCCAAGAGTCCTCTCTCCACCTTCCCAAAGCCCTTCCGTCTTTGGGAAGGAGGCAGGAGGGCTGCAGTATCCTGTCAGAGGCCCGGCACTTCCTTTCCAATGCCCAGGGCTTAGGAAGGGAGGCACGATGCTCACGCACGTGACATCGACATGTCGTAACATTGCAAATGCACCTGCCTGCTCCCTGAATCGCCCTCGCAAGTTGGCACCTCTGGCCATAACTGTTCCCCTATGATAAAAACTCACAACAAGCCACTGTAATGGTTGATGAGCTCTTTGAGAGTTTGCTTCATGTGGCAAATTGTGGCCAATCCTGTTTTTATGAGTATATGGAGCCATGCTGGAGATGCCAAATGAGGGGCAGCCATTTTTGAACTGACTGTAGATGGAAGCATCGCTCTTCCTTTTCATCCAAGTCTTTTCTTGTCGATGTACCTCTAGACCACTTCCACACTATCATAAAATCAGATTGGCATAGGAGTATAGGAAGTTCCCTTATACTGAGTCAGACCCTTTATCCTTCTAGCTTTGTATTGTCCACACTGAGTGGCAGTGACCCCCTAGGGTAGGCATGACCGAGCTATATAATATAGGGTATGCTACTGGGGAAAATCTGTTATTGTCGTAGCACAATTCACTGTATCATATCAGTCTTTAAAATAATTTTGTGCTTTTGCAAGCCCTTCAGCTAAAAACCATTCCACTATGCTCATTATTCACGATGCCTGAAAACACTTCGATGTTGCTTAATATGACCCTGCTATCTCATTGGAATTGGGTACCGTAGTTATTCCATATATTTGGAGAGTCCTTCAGGCAGTCACCCTTTCTCCAAGGAAGGATTGTCCAGAACGTGGACTATCCACTGTTACAGCAACCTCATCCATCAGGCTTTAAGCAAATGCTTGCTTAACTCCAAACTGCCACACAGTGCCTACAATATATCAGAGGTAGGCTGTGTTTATGCTCTAGCATCATGTTCACTTTTCTCATGTCATGAAACTAGCTGACATCTACTCTGGTTTTAGCAACAAAAAAAGTGTAGTTAAGGCAGTGGTGGAGCATCTGTTTTGCATGCAGAAAATCCAGGTTGCTCAGTAAGGGAGGCTGTCTGAATCCCTAGGGCAGGAATGGCCAAACTTGGCCCTCCAGCTGTTTTGGGACTATAATTCCCATCATCCCTGACCACTGGTCCTGCTAGCTAGGGATGACAGGAGTTGTAGTCCCAAAAAATCTGGAGAGCCGAGTTTGCCTATGCCTGACTTAACCCATAATGCTTCAACTGGCTATGTAAGCAACTTTTTTTTTTAGGTCAAATAGTTTTTTGTTTTTGTTTTTTTAAAAGAACCCATATAACCTCACAACTCTGGATATCAAATTAGCTGCTTACTTTAGTAGGGTGTTCAAGATAAAGCAAAATGTCATTGACGTCAGCATTGAACTATGTTCAGTTCATACCAACTTGAAGAATATATTAAAGCAGTTCTTAATCGAACAGATGTAGGTGAGATCCAAAGCAGCATGGATACAAGCCCACATGAGCACAGTGGGTTTGCCCAGTTTCTGATAGGGGTTGGAGGCCACAGCTTCCCCAGTTTCTCTGGCAAAAGGAAGAATTTGGTGACTATGACAGGAGCTAGGTTGAAGCTATAAGTAATAATAATAATCATCATCATCATACGTGGTCTGGTCCATGGCGTGCTCTGGTCCATGGGGTCACAAAGAGTCAGACATGACTAAACGACTAAACAGCAGCAACAATACCTTTATTGTCAATGTACAATCTGTGTACAATGAAATTAACCGAGCCTCCCCCCCCCCAAACACTCAGTCTCATTGCACTCTGTGTGCTTGTCACACAACACACCAACCCCGAAAGTCAGTTGCACTATATTATTTTCCGTTCAGCAGCCTAACAGCCCACAGATAGAAACTGTTTTTTAGCCTGTTGGTACAACTGATTATACTTCTATATCTCCTTCCCGGGTGTAGAAGATTAAAGAGGTGCTGGCCGGGGTGTGAATCGTTCTTGAGATTTTTTCTCGCTCTCCTAAGGCATCGATCCCTTGCGATGTCATCTAGCGGACTCAGGGGACAGCCCACGATACCATGTGCTGTGTTCCCAACCCTCTGTAAAGACTTTCTATCCGTGGCTGTCAAGCCAATATACCACACTGTGATACAATATTAGAGGACACTTTCTATTGTGGAAGGTCATCAATTCTTGTTTAACATTGTTCTTTCGCAAGACCCTGAGGAAATGGAGTCTCTGTTGGGCCTTCCTAACCACCTGAGTTGTTTTTCCAAGTGAGGTTTACTAAGGTAAACTCCCAGGAATTTAAAGGAAGAGACTCTCTCCACTCAACCCACCCTGATATACCACGGGGCTAGTTCCCCTCTCTTCCTCCAAAAGTCCAACACCATCTGTATGATTCATCATATTACAATGAATATGCATATTTTTAAAAAAAGTGGTGAGGGGAAACAACACAACAATGCTTTGCCATTTGTTCTTTTCTAACATACGATTCTGGTCTGGCAATGTTTACAGCCATATTGTGTGATTTTTAGATATATCAAGCTGTGCAGGGAGATGTGGGGAAGGGTATTCTAGGAATCATGGCTGCCAGTGTGATAGTAGCTGCCTTCTCTTCATGGAGTGCTGCCCAGATTACAAGACAAGCTGCGTTGGAGGTAAGTCTTCGACCGCAGTCGTTTTTTAAAGCTCCGGTATGAATAAGCACGGGTATGTTCACTTAAGGCAGTGGTTTTCAAACTCTTTGGGGGAGCTTATTAGGGATTTTCCCAACAAGAAGATCATGAATGGTAGATGAGCTGCACTGCAAGTAAGGATGTTAGTTTTGGTTTCCCCCAGTTTTCTCATTTTTCTGGTATTAAGTTCTGTTCTCCCCATTAGTTTGTCTTGTGTGTGCATGTATAGCAACATGAAAATTCATCAGCATTCTCCTAGTACTCTTTTGAATGCAATTTTGCCTTAAAAAATGCAGTTTTTTGTGTTATTTTTACTAATGCATTTTTATGCACATTAACTAGTGTGCATATTACTTGGGCAAAGAACTGCCTTGCAAAATTCAGAGCAGTGCAAGCATCTTAATTTGCGCATTGTTTCAAGACTTGTGAATTAGGTAATGGTAAAGGGACCCCTAACCATTAGGTCCAGTTGTGGCCGACTCTGGGGTTGCGGCGCTCATCTTGCTTTATTGGCCGAGCGAGCCGGCGTACAGCTTCCGGGTCATGTGGCCCGGGTCCCTGTGAATTAGGTAGGTTCACCTTTAAATGGGAACGGAACCAAAATTCTCCCCGCCTCCATCCCTGCCTGCAAGTCAGCAAGTCTGACCTGATCTTCTCCTGTCATATGCAGTTGCAAGAGGGTTGGGGGCATGTCAAAATGGGGAGTCCTATCAGTTTGTGTATGGTCAGCATAGGGACGCGGGGGGCGCTGTGGGTTAAACCACAGAGCCTAGGATTTGCCGATCAGAAGGTTGGCGGTTCAAATCCCCGCGATGGGGTGAGCTCCCGTTGCTCGGTCCCTGCTGCTGCCAACCTAGCAGTTCGAAAGCACACCAAAGTGCAAGTAGATAAATAGGTACCGCTCCGGCGGGAAGGTAAACGACGTTTCCGTGCGCTGCTCTGGTTCCCCAGAAGCGGCTTAGTCATGCTGGCCACATGACCCGGAAGTAGTACGCCGGCTCCCTTGGCCAATAAAGCGAGATGAGCGCTGCAACCCCAGAATCGGCCACGACTGGACCTAATGGTCAGGGGTCCCTTTACCCTTTACCTTTTATGCAGTGCACATGAATTCCCCAGCAAATATGCTTTGGGACTCCTTAGGAGAAGAACAAATTGATTTTGAATTGGGGAAAAGTTCCATAATGGTAGAAAGCAGTGATAGCTCCACATTTGAGGGGTTACACATAGATGGGCCTCCTCAGGAATATCTGCTGGTGTTGGCAGTGGCTGTGGCAGAGTTCCAAGGGTGGCTAGGACCACCCTTTGCAATGGCCAGAGCAGCCAACCCAGAGGACATTCTGGGAAATATATAGTAAATGGTTGCTTGCAGACCTAGCCACTTCACATGAGAGGAGGCCCTGAGGAGACATCAGGGCTGTTGGACTCCACAGGATCCCTCTAGAATGCTAGGTGGAAGTTTGAATAACCACTGCCTTAAGATCCTTCTCTTTGGTACATGTTACTTGTTGTCTTGTGTTTTGGATGTTCCTTTTTATGTCATCTCCTCTCTCTCTCTCTCTCTCTCTCTCATATTGGTGAATATTTTTCATTGTGATCTGCAAACTCAGTCCTGCCAGTTCTCCTGGCACAATTTTGAGACGTGTATGAGTAATTCCTGTGGGTGGTGGCAGAAACATGTAATGCCATGTGAATAACTTCTACATGCAATTTGTTCCTGTGTGATACTCCTCAGGGAACCAAATTGCACTTCAGAATACAACTGGTGAACAAATATTACGGATACCCAGTCATGGGAATCATCCAAGAGGAACTCAACAGTTTCTTAAAATCACGTTGTGGAAATTGAGCTTCTTGCATTCCGAAAGCTTTATATGCATGACTTTTTAAATGTCCTATATTTTTCGAGTACGTTATTTAGATTCCAATGCAAACAGACACATTTGGCTGAATCTTCCCAATGCTAAGTCAACACAAGCAAATTCTCTGGTTCCTTGTTAGCTGCGTTACATAGGAAGCAATTCAGATCAGTTGGCGTTCCAACATATGCCATATATTTTGTGACAGTGGGCTTTGCAGAACCAATAGGCATAGACACAATAGTCTTGTAGACATGTTCCACAACTGCTTGCCAGACAAATAGACAAAGATGTACATAACATGCTGTATTTTCCCTGTTGGTTATCTGCAAACTTCCAGCATGAAGTCAAAGAATATAAAAAGATATGTATCATTCACACACTATACCGAATATACTACGGTATTAACTTTCAAATGACATGAAATGATAAACGACACGATTCTTCTGAGATTTTCTCATTAGAATAACACAGGAATAACGAGGATGGGTTAAAGAGGACCACAGCATAGATTCTAAAGGATATCCATTAGTGAATTTGACCTTGCACAGATGTTATCAATAAATTCAGAGATCCTTGATTCATGATGGCACCGGCTGCTCTTTTTACATGGAAAAATCCAAGTTTGTATCCAATCAAGTCTCTTTGTTGAATGTTCTTTGATCAAGTGCGGGCTTTGATCAGTGGATCAGGGAGGGAGGAGCTTCTTGCTGGCTCCGCCCTGCAGTTTCCCCATGACACCTCCCACACTGTTCTGGAGGGTCCACCAACCCTCTGAAGTACGCAGCAGCAGGGAGGGGCAATCGGCACATATCACCTTCCACCCTGTACTGCTGGTGAAGGTCTCTGTTGGATCACGGTGCCTTCCCTAAGTGAAGGGACAGCTTTGGAAACACCCTCAAATATATGACCCAGATAGCATCTTCATTCAAACAGATTTCCTTCATGCAGGTGAAGAAAACGGTACTAACATTCTTTCATCATCCTGTGTAGAACTGTCTTGCAAAGGACGTTGCTCTGAGAGTTTTGAAAGGGGGAGACCGTGCGACTGTGATGCAGATTGTGACAGATACGGCAAGTGTTGTCCAGATTACGAAGAAGCATGTTTAGTAGGTGAGTGTCGTAAGCACTTTGTTGCCTTTCAAGCTCAAGAGGCTAATCAAAGGTTTGACCTCAGGATCTATTTCCAGTGTCAATACTGCCCAATTGTTAGAGCATGAGGCTCTTAATCTCAGGGCTGTGGGTTCAAGCCCAAAATGGGCAAAAGATTCCTGCATTGCAGGGCAATAGCTAGATGACCCTTGCGGTTCTTTCCAACTCCACAGGTCTATGATTCTAAGATTTACTAGAACTAGAACTTCTGCTTTTAACTATATGACTGTGGCAGGAAGGTAAATAGTGTTTCCATGTGCTCTGGTTTCCGTCACGGTGTCCTGTTATGCCAGAAGTGGTTTAGTCCTGCTGGCCACATGACCCGGAAAGCTGTCTGTGGACAAACGCTGGCTCCCTCGGCCTGAAAGCCAGGTGAGTGCCGCAACCGCAGTGTCGCCTTTGACTGGACTTAACTGTCCATGGGTCCTTTACCTTTACAGTGGTACCTCGTGTTACGTACTGTCCCCCTTACGAATGCTTCAGGTTATGCACTACACTAACCTAGAAGTAGGTGCCCCTTGTTGCAAACTTTGCCCCAGGATGTGAGTGGAAATTGCACTCCGGCGGTGCGGCAGCAGTGGGAGGCATCATTAGCGAAAGCGCACCTCATGTTACGAGCGGTTTCCGGTTACGAACGGACCTCCAGAACGGATTAAGTTCGTAACCGGAGGTGCCACTGTGCCTATAATACAAGCTGGGGAACTTTCATGTGATGGCAGGGGAGTGAGGAAATTGGCTGGCTTCTGGCCAATGGCACCACATGAAAATAACTCAACCCGCAATGGGGCTGTGTACATTTTAGAACAGGCTCTATTCCCATAGCTCCTGTTATTGGACAAAGTTAATCAGCTTCTTCTCTGACACCTCATCCTGGTTACGAGTGTTATATAGACAGGGAGTTGGGTAAGCCTGAAACCCAGTGGTATTCTCAAGGGGCACATAGGAATTTGCCTTGAGCTGAGTCAGACTATTGGTCTATCTAATTCGGTACTGTCTACACCAGCAGTGACTGACCAGTGGTTTGCCAAATGTTGTTAGATTCCAACTCCCGTTAGCCCCGGTTGGGATTGCCAATGGTCAGGATTTTATGGGAGTTGCAGTCCAACAGCATTTGCAAGGTCATCTACACAACAGGGACTGGCAGTGGCTCTCCAGGGTTTCAGACAGAAGTCATGGAGATTCTAGGATCTGAACCTGGGATCTTTCATGTGCTTTGACACTGAGCTATAACCTTTCTCCAAGGTCGAAGCTTGCCATTGCTTCATTACAGGAGGAAGTTCAGGACACTGCTGCAATGAGGACAAAATGTACAGTCCACTGGGTGGAACTATCCCTACAGCAAGATGCAATGTGGCTCTAGGGGCCTTTGCAATATCCTGTTCTCCTTCTACCTGCACTCGCCAGCAATAATGCTGAACATCTGAACATTCCGCCAGTTATACTATAAAACAGTAAAACTAAAAAAAACAGCGGGGAATCAAAAGTTTGTGGGGTTCCATTTATTTATTTTCAAATTATTTTTATCCTTTATATGCCACCCACACCCACATTTACTGCCTCCTGTTTAACCCAGTCTGGATTTTCAGCAGACATAACTTCATTTGACTTCAGTGGAGCCATGCCAGGGCAGAATTTGGTTGTAATAAAGGGGTAATAGAGTGGCCATGCCATGGCAGAATGCTGTGGAAAAATGGCCTTGTTTGCCCCTAAGATAGTCCAGAGGGAATAAATGTTCTGTGAGTTTCCATTCATCAACAACAACAAAATCATTCGTTTAAAGTCAACTCCCAATTCCCCCCGCCTCCACCTGGGCAATAAAGTCTTTTGGTGGCAGATGATACTCTCAGAACCTAGGTCACTGTTGAACAAATGCAAAGCGTTTTGGCAACTGGTGTGTGAGTTTAGCATGACCTAAACCATTTGGCAACTGCAAAGGCCCAGGCCATTGAAAAGTTCACTGCAAAGTTTACCCTGAACCTGTTGCACCAAGTTGCCAGGTCAATGAAGCACCATTTTAATTCCCCACATATGCTCTGAAGCAGGGGTCAGCAAATTTTTTCAGAAGGGGGCCAGTCCACTGCCCCTCAGACCTTGTTGGGGGCACACAGTCCTCCCCAAAACAAAATGGCGGCCACCTCCAAAAGAACGGGGAAAAGGATATAAAGTGATTCAAAAACAGAAAGGTCTATTTTATTTGTTTTTGTTAAGAAAAAAAATGTTTGAAAAAGTCCTTTCTTTTCCAGACACTCTTAAGTCTTGGTTGTTATTACCTTATTGCTGGTGTGTTACTGTAGATCAGGGGTCAGCAAACTTTTTCAGCAGGGGGCCCGTCGACTGTCCCTCCAGACCTTGTGGGGGGCCAGACTATTATTTTTTGGGGGGGGGGATGAAGGAATTCCTATGCCCCACAAACAACCCAGAGATGCATTTTAAATAAAATGACACATTCTACTCATGTAAAAACACGCTGATTCCTGGACTGTCCATGGGCTGAATTTAGAAGGCAATTGGGCCGGATCCGGCCCCCGGACCTTAGTTTGGCTACCCATGCTCTGAAGCAATGCTTAAGCTGAAAATAGTGTGGCTGATTTTAAATGACAGCTCATAGATGCCTGCCCCATCCCAGGACACTTTGCTAAGGGGTCTCTTGAGATTAGAACTAGCCTTAAAGGTAAAGGGACCCCTGACCATTAGGTCCAGTTGTGGCTGACTCTGGGGTTGCGGTGCTCATCTCGCTTTATTGGCTGAGGGAGCCAGCGTACAGCTTCTGGGTCATGTGGCCAGCATGACTAAGCCACTTCTGGCAAACCAGAGCAGCGCACGGAAACGCCGTTTACCTTCCCGCTGAAGCGGTACCTATTTATCTACTTGCACCTTGACGTGCTTTTGAACTGCTAGGTTGGCAGGAGCAGAGACAAAGCAACGGGAGCTCACCCCGTCACGGGGATTCGAACCGCCGACCTTCTGATCGGCAAGTCCTAGGCTCTGTGGTTTAACCCACAGTGCCACCCACGTCCCAACAGAACTAGCCTTGGAGAGTGGATATTTGGCTTGTTTCTCTGAAGGGTGAAGTGTACAGAGGCAAACCCCCTCCCTTCCACTTGATGCCTTCATCTTCCTGGAGAAGGGGGAAATGGAGCATAGCTGTTTTGGATGTACGGCACCAATATGTTTGTTTTTACGCACTGTTTATTTATTTTTTTAAAGGAAGGGGGCATAGTGTTATTCGCTATTCACTGTTATTGCTGTCTGTAATGTTAGAGTAATATATGGGGCAGGATGAAAACAAGTCCAGAGGAACACAAAACGGAAATAAACAGGAAGCAAACGTTAAGGTCTAAACTAAAGCTGCCAGTCATCTGCCCCACTTTGTTAAATCCACTGGCCACCTAGGAAGATCTCTGCTTCCCAGTGTTCCATTACTGATAAATAAATAAAAAATACTTTGTCGTGTTGATGAAACATCAGGAGGGGGATGTCTTAAGCTCATTGCAAAGCTTCAAAATAATGTAGAAGTATCAGCCTGCAACTGGATCTATCAAAATTAGAATGTGGGTTCTCACTTCTTTGTGGGTTTTCTCATGCCTGCTTTCCTTGAATATATATTATAACGCATATTATACCTAAAACAGTCTCACCTGGAGATTAAGGGTTGCATTCACTGCTAAGTCATATTTAGAAATAGTTCCTCTGAACTTATTGGACATGACAAACAGGTTCACTGCTTTCAGTGCATATATACTGCTTGAAATATTTGTGAACTTATTGATTTTTCTTTTAAAATGTAACATGGTATATACAGTAACTGCCTAAATATGTCAAAATGAATATTAGGCCACATTCCACCTGATGCCCCCAGGGTGCAGGCTAGCTGAATGTGGACATCCATAAGCATAACATCTACTTAAAAAGGTAAAGGGACCCCTGACCATTAGGTCCAGTCATGGACGACTCTGGGGTTATGGCGCTCATCTCGCTGTATTGACCGAGGGAGCCGGCATACAGCTTCCGGGTCATGTGGCCAGCATGACTAAGCCGCTTCTGGGGAACCAGAGCAGCGCAAGGAAACGCTGTTTACCTTCTCGCTGGAGCGGTACCTATTTATCTACTTGCACTTTGACGTGCTTTTGAACTGCTAGTTGGGCAGGAGCAGGGACTGAGCAATGGGAGCTCACCCCGTCGCAGGGATTCGAACCACCTGATCGGCAAGTCCTAGGCTCTGGGTTTTAACCCACAGCGCCACCCACGTCCCTAACATCTACTTACTGCTACCCCTGCTTAATTTGATCCTGCTTAATTTGTTACCTGGGAGGATATGATTTTGGAACAGCAGCTTACAGGGGTAGAGCAGTATAAAGAACTGTGTGTAAGGCTCTTCTGCAAACATTTAATTTTAAAAATATTGGGACTTTTGGTGAGGCAGCACAGCAGAATATGGCAAATCAGAGGTGAAGCCTGGGGAGTTAAAAATGAGACATAAGAAACCTAGTTTTTGGGAAACTAGTGTTTGCAAAAGTAACATTTTTGCAAAGAAATATATATATATTTTTAAAAAAATTGTCCAGTAGCACCTTGGAGACCAACTAAGTTTGTTCTTGGTATGAGCTTTCGTGTGCATGCACACTTCTTCAGATACGAAATGCACACGAAAGCTCATACCCAGAACAAACTTAGTTGGTCTCTAAGGTGCTACTGGACATTTTTAATTTTTTTTAATATATATTTCTACTGCGTCAGACCAACACGGCTACCTACCTGAATTTTTGAAAAGGTGAGTTTATTTAACAAGCCTTTTGTTTAAAACTGTGCATTGAAAATGGTAAACAACAATGCTAAGTTTGGTATTAGAAGAAAAACCTGAACTGAAATTTGAGTTTTATGCCTGGTTGCAGTTCCGACTACTCCGGCACCCACCACAACCATGACCACCACGGTCCCAACAACAACCACAACGACCACAACCACAACCAAGCCTCTGCCAACGACCACCATGGCCAAACCATCAACTACAACACCAAAGCCAAAGTCTACAACCAAACGTTCTCCCAAACTTAAGCCCAAGCCCAAACCCAAGCCTAAACCCAAGCCTAAACCCAAAATGAAACCTAAACCCATCCCTCCAAAGAAGAAAAAGAAGCAAAAGAAAGTATCGCATGAAATTATGGAAGGTATGAAAAAGTATACGTGATATGGACTTCTTGGAGTTGTGTGTAGACTTATTTTTTCTAAGTTCTGTGATTCATCGCGATTTACTGTAATTGTGAGCCTTGAGAGAGATGGCAGGGTTGCAGAAAAGAAAATGGAACTCAATGAAGCTTCAATATGTTGATGAATCCTTTTACTGATTCTCCAAGCTCCATCTACCAATATTCTAAATGTCCTACCAGGTTGTGGCAAACTAATGCTGTAGTTTATATATCTGGAGCTTTTGCTACGTAAAAGGTATCTCTCTCTGTCCTGGGCTCTTTTAAGATTGCCTGCATAAATAAAGTAAAGCCCCCCCCCCTCTCTCTCTCTCTCTCTGTGTGTGTGTGTGTGTGTGTGTGTTTTAAACCACGATCCTTTACCCATTGCCTTGCTATATAGGAATTGATCTTGATAATACTCGTGCCTTGAAAATGGAAATACTTCTTGCAGACTAGTATTGGGGGAAGGGGGATCAATTTGTCAGGTTGATTACCTATCTTTCTTTCTTCTGAGTGTTTTGTGTGTGGCCACTTTCACTTGGCCAGGACCTCCCCACCCCCCAAGAGCCTGGGCATACCCATTGGGCTCACCACCACCTTTGGACATAAAAACTCCATATCCTATCAAACTGCTTTTGCAAGTCATTCAGTTTCAAAAATAGTTTGCCCTGTAGCCTGGGTGGAGGCGGGAACTCTTTTAAGAAACCCAAGCCCAGAGTATTCCAATATGTAAACTACTCTGAGGATTTTTATATATTAATTGAACAGCAGAATAGACAATTCTAACGTAAATAAATTTTATTTATAGATTCTTACATTTCTTCTGATGTAGAATCCAATGCACTATATGCCACCTTTCTTTTTTCTTTTTTCTAAAAAATATTTGGTTTTTCAAATTAAAATTTTACAGAGCTATATCAAACATAAATCATAAAAACAAGATTCCAATAAATCTCCTGGACTTCTGTCCTCCCCTTTGTGGGTCCTATTATTAATCATTTCCTCCCACATCCTTTATGATGATCCAAATCTTTTACATCTCCCATGTGTCCAGAATGTACCCTTAGATTACAAATGATATTCCAATCCTACTAACGATTTTAACTGTTTAAAATGATCTTTAAGATAAGTTATAACTTTCCCCCATTCTTTATTGAAATTTTGGTCTTCATGATTTCTGATTCTTCCAGTCATTTTGGCCATTTCAGCATAGTCCATCAACTTCATCTGCCATTCTTCTCTGGTTGGGACTATATTTTCTTTCCATCTCTAGGCCCACCTTTCCTCTGTTATAGAATTGTACATACAGTGGTACCTCGCAAGACGAATGCCTCGCAAGACGAAAAACTCGCAAGACGAAAGAGTTTTCCATTTTTTGAGTCGTTCAGCAAGACGAATTTCCCTATGGGCTTGCTTCGCAAGACGAAAACGTCTTGCGAGTTCTTGCGAGTTTGTTTCCTTTTTCTTAAAGCCACTAAGCCGTTAATAGCCGCTAAGCCGCTAAGCCGCTAAGCCGTTAATAGCCGCTAAGCCGCTAAGCCATTAATAGCCGCTAAGCCGTTAATAGCCGTGCTTCGCAAGACGAAAAATCCTCAAGATGAAGAAACTCGCAGAACGGATTAATTTCGTCTTGCGAGGCACCACTGTACATTTCCCATGCGGGCACCCATATAAGTACTGACCCAGACTTTGTTAGCTTCAGCAAGATGGCGGTCGCAAGTACCTTCAAATCATACTCTGAGATGAGTAACTAACCATGCAACCATTTGAATTGCGGTCTATCTGTAAAGTGCTATTCCACCAGTGGATTCAACAGTGCAACAATTGCCCTAATTTGTTGACTCACAAACACATACGACTTTTCCAGATTAGGAGCAGGCAAGTTTTCCGGTGCTAGTGGTCCATGCTGAAAATACATCAGGAGGTTGAAGCAGACAGTTGATTTGCACGGTTTTTATTTTTCCGCATAATTTCCAGAAACATTCAAAATCGCATCAGGCTTCTTCCATTCACAATTCAGACTTTAAAATAAGACACTTTGAAAAGGGCTTTCTCTCTCTCTTTTAATAACTTTTTTATTCAAAATTAAAATAAAACATATTATCCAGAAACATATCATCCTTATTTTCCCCTCCATTTTTCCTCCCCTCTCTCCCCCCACAGAACCCACCCACACCCACCCCACCAGACTTCCCCCAGTTCCAGTCTTTGATTTCTCTAAAAATGCTGGTTTCTGCATGTTACACAGTTGTATAGATCCGCAAACTATTTAGCTGGTTATTATCAATTAAAAGTTTGTGAATGTTTATTCAAAACCAGCCAAGGAGTCCAGTTCGCTTTGTTGCGTCTTCAAATACTTTGTAAAGGGTTCCTATTCATCCTTAAAGTCACAGTTGTCCTTGTCCCGTAGCTTGTATGTCAGTTTTGCCAGTTCTGCATAGTCCATCGATTTTTCTTGCCATGATTCTTTAGTTGGGGTAGAAAAGGGCTTTCTCCAGTCTTCCAGCATCCCTCAAACGGGCTGAAATCCATTTGAGGCAAACTGTCAGGGTGTTGCATGCCAGCAGTGATTGGGATCAGAACCAAAAGAAGAGTTTGGATTTGATATCCCGCTTTATCACTACCCGAAGGAGTCTCAAAGCGGCTAACATTCTCCTTTCCCTTCCTCCCTTCACAACAAATACTCTGTGAGGTGAGTGAGGCTGAGAGACTTCAGAGAAGTGTGACTGGTCCAAAGTCACCCAGCAGCTGCATGTGGAGGAGCAGAGACGCGAACCCGGTTCCCCAGATTACGAGTCTACCGCTCTTAACCACTACTGCACACTGCTCCCCCCCCCCAGCTCTTTTGCTATGCCTTCTTTCTCTTCATCCCCCCCCCTTTAGGAGTGCATGAAATTAGGGTGGGTGACACAGGCCCTTCTAGAAGAAGTTGTCTCAGAACTGTATTCTGTACAAATTTTCTTTTTATGCTGATTGTATGTGCTTGACCGTAGAACATTCTGAACAGTCCTCTTCGTCCTCCTCCTCCTCGAAGATTCGGAGAACAATGGCTTCGTCAACAAATTCTGGTGATAAGCGCAAGAAGAAGAAGAAGGGTAAAACTGACGAGGAATTAGAAGAGGAAGAAGAAGAAGTGAATGGTAAGTTTTGCAGTGACGTTTAATCAGCCAGGAGAAATGGTTTGAAAGAAGCAGAACAAGTGAGGTTTCAAAAAATAAGAAACCCATTAAAAAAAAACCCTACCCCTACTCTTATGCATCTTTCTTCTTTCTTGAAAAGTAATCTTAAGAGAATATATACACAAATTCCAGTCTTAAAGGGAAGGGTGTCACTGGTTATATACCCAAGATGCAGAGAAGAACTAGGCTTTCAGAATTTCAAAACATCTCAGAAAACTCTAAAAAGGACAGACGCACACCCCCCCTAAAACAGTACAGTGATGACTGAGCGTGCTCAGTGGTCATGAAATTATTAATTAATTTGGATTAAATATGTAGGTTTAAATAAGTAAGTGTAAATGTAAGAGTTAACTCTTGGAGCTTATAACAACTTTAAACAAAATATCTTAGGGTGCAGATTTTTGTGGAACTTGATCCTACAGATAGCTTCAGAATATATTTAGTTGTCTCACTGCTACAGCTCAAAAACTAGATTTCAGACGTGGAGATGCCACATAACTAGGTTCCATATGGGTCATTATTCCAAAGTGATTTCAAAAGTTTATACTGGAAGAAACAAAGTAATCTGAGGTTAAATTTTCAAATATCATGTGGGATTGGACAATACTCAAGGAATGCAGCACAACACAAAGAATTATACTGTTAAGAATCTTGTTAACATTTATTTTTTCTTCCCCCTGAGCTACAATGAGATAGATCTGTTACACATCAAAAGCAGCAGGTTGGTGATAAGGCAACTAGCATTACTCTGTACAGTTCTACATACTATGTTTATATATATGCTTATTGTAATAAGTAGAGCATCAATTTCATAGTGGTCCTCATGGCAGTTTCTGACAAATCGCCATTAAAGAGCTATAGAGACAACCATGCTAAAAGGTTTCAAAAGCATGACCAAATGTTTTAATGGTGACACTCACACAATAACCTGACAATTAACCTCCCTCTTTTGTTTTACCCAAAGAATCATCAAAGTCATCATTAAAATCTTTAAAATCCAAAGCTGTGAAAGTGATTTCAGAGGAGGATGGCAGCGGAATAGACAATGCAGTGACAACAGTAGCTACCACGTCGTCGACAACAACGCAGCCTTCGACCACAACCACCCTGCCTTCAACTACAACCACGACCAAGCTGCCTACGACAACAACCACAACAAAGCTACCTACGACCACGACCAAGCTTCCTACTACGACAACGACCACCAAGCTTCCTACCACAACCACCACCACAACACAGCCTACGACGACAACAAAGCAGCCAACAACCATGACCACAACAACACAGCCTACGACGACAACAAAGCAGACGACAACCACGACCAAGCAGCCTACGACGATGACCACAACAAAGCTTCCTACTACCACAACAGAACTACCTTCTACGACCACAAAGCAAGCTGACACAGAGAAAACCACCCCAGGAAATAAAGGTATTACAACAACTCCTTTGTCTGAAGATCATGTTAGCCAAAGCCCATCTCCCCAACCTGATAAGGTGACCACATCCAACAGAATTGCTACCACAAAACCATTAAGCTTGTCATCCAGCACTACTTCTGGTATCACTGAGGCATTGATAATGTCTACTGTGGCTAGTGATAGCATAAGCAAAGACACGAGCTCTGCTGCTTTGAAAACCACCATTATCCCACCGAAAAGTACAACAACAATATCCAAGAGAGACACCACTACTGTAGCTCTGGAAGCAACATCAAGATCTGGTACAGACAAGACCAGTGCAGATAGCCACGTTGCAACAACAGTGGAAAATAATAAAGCAACAGATGAAACTAATAGAAGAGATATAACTACTGCAAATAAAGAGACTGTAGTAACAAATGAAGACACAATTAGAAATGCAGACACTTCAATAACTGATAAATCCACCACAACAAACACAGTAACTGAAACAGCCACAGGTAATAAAGATGCAACAACACAAGCCAGGGAAGACACTGCTACTGTAGTTGGAGAGACTGTAACAACAGGAGAAAGAGAGGGAAAGTTTGCAGGCAGTGAGACCACTACAACAATGAATGCCCTGACCGGTGAAGAGACCACTGCTGCAGATAAGAAAACAACATCTGTAGAAAAAACAGAAGCCGAAGCTTCTAGTCAGGAGCTAACTACAGAAGATAAGGAAGATAGTACAGTTGAAACCAAAAACAGTAGGGCTTCTGATAGAAAAAAGATAACCACCCATCTCACAGATTCAACTACAGACGATTCAAAAGAGATGGATGTAGGTGGTAAAGAGACAACTACACTTGTGAAAAAGACGACTACAGAGAATAAGGAAACAGCAACAAACTCTAAAGAGAAATCTGTTACCAAAAAAAAGAGTTCTACTATTATTGAAGAAATAAGTACATCTGCTGAAATGGCGGCTTCAGAAAACCCCAAGGATTCAAGCGCAACTGCTTTTACTGAGAGGATGTCAACTACAGAGTTGGCAACCTTAGATGATGGCTCTGTTTCACCATTGGGTACAAAAGATACAGACACAAAAGAAATAGGGGTCACATCTCAGACTGTCGGGGAACCTAAGCCAACTGAGAAATCAACTAATGAGCCAGTTAACTCGGTGAGTCCTCAAGACCAACAAACAAACTTATTCTCAACAACTCCTGCTACTCTGTTCACAGATACACCTCAGTCTGAGGGAAATTTTAGAAGTGCCAGGACAGAAAGGAGTACTACAGTCACAGAGACAATAACAACACAGACTGAGCCGCCAAGTGACTTAGGCAATCTTGATGATAAAAATGGCAGACCAGAAATTGAGAGTCCAGAAGGAACAACTATCAATTCAGAAACAGCAATTCAGGGAGATCCAACAAGTGGCACACCTACTCCTGATAGTAATGTTCAGGGTGACAAACCAGAAGAGACCACTGCAGTTGCAGATACATCGATAACAAGTGACGCAGCAAGTTCTAATGATAAGATTGACAAAGTAGAAAGTGGCACCACCACTATTACTACTACTACACAGACTGATCTAGGTGATACAACCAGTCCTGATGCTGTTGATAAAGGTGACAAACCAGAAGGGACTTCTACAGTCAGTGAGACAACAACAACACAGACTGATCCAGGTGACACAACCAATCCCGATGGTACGCCTGGAG
>JAXCMG010000180.1:18664-73707 GCA_034642415.1 Podarcis siculus | reverse complement strand
GATAGATAGATAGATAGATAGATAGATAGATAGATAGATAGATAGATAGAGTGGTACCTCGCAAGACGAATGCCTCGCAAGACGAAAAACGAGCAAGACGAAAGAGTTTTCCGTTTTTTGAGTCATTCCGCAAGACGAATTTCCCTATGGGCTTGCTTCGCAAGACGAAAACGTCTTGCAAGTTCTTGCGAGTTTGTTTCCTTTTTCTTAAAGCCACTAAGCCGTCAATAGCCGCTAAGCCGCTAAGCCGTCAATAGCCGCTAAGCCGTTAATAGCTGCTAAGCCGCTAAGCCGTTAATAGCCGCTAAGCCGTTAATAGCCGCTAAGCCGCTAAGCCGTTAATAGCCGTGCTTCGCAAGACGAAAAATCCGCAAGACGAAGAAACTCGCAGAACGAATTAATTTCGTCTTGCGAGGCACCACTGTAGACAGATAGATAGATAATTGAATTTTAGGGTGTTTTTTTTTTTGTTATGTTAAAAAAAGAACTGTGTATCAATAACTGTGCTGGTCCCGAGGGTTAACCGTGCGGTGAGGTCAGAGTCCAGTCCGAGGTTGAGGGTGCGGTATGGAGGCTGTCCGTCAAAGCTGAAGCGGGGTCCAAGGCAGGGAGTCGGGTGAGGTCAGGAACTCTGGCAGGAGAGCAGGACAAGGTACAGGCAGGAACAGGCTACCAACAATGTTGTTCCCGCAACCTGGGACTGGGGCTGACCGGCTTTTATCTGCCCCGAGGCACAGGGCAGCCCCGGTCCACAGGTGACTCGCCTCTCCTGGCCTGGAAGCGAGCACTCCTCCTGCGGGAACTTAGTTCCCTCCGCCTCTCTGCCCTGAGCCTCTGCAGCTCAGGAGAGGCTGGAGGGTTACTGGACCCAGAGGCAACCTCAGCTTCCCCTGACGGGGCTGAGAGTGGAGCACCTGCAGGCAATGGGCCCTCCATCACCTCAGGAGCCAGAGCAGCCTCAGCTGATGCCTGCACCTGAGGATCCAGCACAGGTGAGGACCCTTCAGGCTCAAGCCCCAGCCCCGGCTCAGCTGGTTCTGGAGGTGGGGACTGCTGTGCAGGCTGGGATTCCTCAGGTTCAGCCTCCGAGTTCGAATCCCAGGCCATCACAATAACTGTCTCTGGAGTGAAGTTTTGAAGAGCTACATGGGTTTCTAGAAAAAGTCAAAGGAGAGGTGCCTCCTATGTTTCCCCTCGAGTCTGAACATGCACAGTCTTCGCCAGTCTGGTGCCCTCCTTATGTTCTGTAATATAACTCCTATCGGCCCCAGCTGACATGTAGTCTGAAATACCTGGAGGGCACCAGGTTGACAACAGATAAGCAATGGTAACATGACGGACGTATTTATGAAGGTATTTTTCAAATACAGTGTGGTCCCACTTCATTATACAAAGTTTTATCATTAACATTTGCAATATTTAGTGCGAGAGGCTGGCTAGAATTGATTCCCCCCCCCCCCAGACATATGGGCCACAACATATCTGCATGCATCTACTGGGTGTAAAAATATGAAAATGTGTAATAATGGCTGTTTTCATGCCCTCGGGGAGAAATGGCAACCCTTTGGTTAGAACAGGAGTCAGCAACGTGCGGCTCATGGGCCGGATGCAGAAGACTGTTTTACCCGCCCCCTGAGCTGCCCCAGAGCCGAGCCGCCCGCTCGGCAAGTCCCCACACCGCGCCGTGCTGGTTTAGTGCAGTGCGCGGGGACTCGCCGAGTGGTGCCAGAAATTGTGTCTGCGCATGTGCATGTGCATGTCCAGACGCTGAAAAACGCTTCTGTGCAGGTGCAATTTTCGGTGTCTGGGCATGCGCAGAAGCGATTTCCGGGGCCACGGACATGCACAGACGTCATTTCCAGCATCACGCTGCGCCAGTCCGGCCCACGGAAGATCTTTGTGGGAGTGATCCGGCCCATGGTCGGTAAACCTTGCCGACCCCTGGGTTAGAAAGAGAACTCCAAAATAATGCACGAGGTAACTGTTTAGTATTTTTAGATTTCCAGGTGACAAGCAGGATTGTGGAGTGAGATGCACTGGTTATGCTCTGTGCAACTGTAATGTACTGGAAGGAAGGGCAATACGTAGAGAATGCTCTACGTATAATAACCCTTTCCCTGGCAATATGCAGCAGGAGGATCCTTATACTTGCTTTTGACCATTCTTTAATAGTTTTCTTTATGTTTTGCTTAAAGATGAAGTCAAGAGTTTTACAGATCCACACTTTACATTGTGGAGAACGTCTTGTAAAAATCAACAGGTGTTAGTAATGCCATGTATGCTCATTCTTGTTGCTAACATAGTCTCCTCGATAAGTTAGTTTTACATTGTCTGCACCGAAGTTCCACATTCTGATGAGGTGATGAGCCCCAGCACCAACACCATAAAGCACTATTTGCCCCACATGGATAGGAGACCGCAATACAGGTCCAGTGGAATGGGCATGGACTCACAAAACCTGCAAGAACAGAAGTGGCCAAAGGCATGCATTTGTGTTGCCAAGGTGCTGTGAATCTGTCACCATCCAGCTGTTTGGATGCAGCAAGAACTGCAGACACCATTCATTGGAGTTTAAATCAGGCCACAACTCTACGGATTACAGATACAAATGAGTTTTGGCTTAGCATTGGGTAGCCCACCAAGACCTCCAGCTCACTGCTGGAGGATAGCGGAGGGTCAAGCTTGGTGTGGGTTAGACCTATGAGATACGGTACCTCAAACAGGTACAGTGGTACCTCTGGTTGTGAACGGGATCCGTTCTGGAGGCCCGTTCGCAACATGAAAAGAGCACAACCTGAAGCGCCGTATCTGCACAGGTGTGCAGCACGATTTGGTGTTTGTGCACATGTGCGAAGCGCAATTTAGCGCTTCTACGCATGCATGAGCGGCGAAACCCGGAAGTAACCCTTTCTGTTACTTCCGGGTCGCCGTGGGACGTAACCTGAAAGTACGTAACATGAAGCAAACGTAACATGAGGTATGACTGCACTACCCCACAGGTTTGCCATGCTGGGGAGTGCTATGGCCCTTGGCCCCTCCCTGGATGTTTGGATAGTAGCATCTCCCCTATGGATCCCTTTTTAAATTTTATTTTGTAATAATCATAAATAAATAAATAAAATGTGCACTCCACCACTGAGACCATTCCATTGTAACGATCCAATCTCCCAAAATTCCAACACCTCTTGCGATGGTTTGACCCCTTTCCATTTTAACAGTAGAAATTCTACAAACACCTTCCATTTCTCCTCAAAATCATTTCTCCTGCGTATTCCCCATCTTACCTTAACGCCACATGTTAATTTATCATTAATAGCTATATCCCACACCTCTTTATACCATTCTTCCATTTTATAATCTGCTTACCCCTTCCACTTCCTAGCTATCATAAGTCGTGCAGCTGTCAATAAATTTGTGAGCAAGTCCTTCATAGCCTGTGAACCTGCCACCCTATCGTAAATTGATAATAATGCTACCTCTGGACTTTTGGCCAGCTTTAACCCAGTGATCTATGGATCCCTTTAATGGGATACCCCACCACCATGGATGGAGAAACCCAGACACCCAATGCCTTCTCTGCCACTGACTAGGAATATAACCAAATGCCATATCCATCAAAGTTATGGCCATTGCTATGAGGAAAGCAAAACCCTCAGACAGGCCCAATTAGTCTGATAGGACAAATCCCTGCCTGCCCTGAATATGCCAACCATAAAAACCATAGCAAGGTCAAGCAAATACATTCAATTGCCAGCAAACTGTAAGGCCATGACTGAGGGAGGGTGGGAAAACGGAAGCCAACTGTGTTCCCGAGCAAGGGACACATTGGCATTTATTCCCTCAGAGTGGACCCAGGTGAGGACTCCCGAGGAATTGAGCCTGGGCCCAACCATACCCTCAGCCACACCTGTGATTGGCCACAAACATGGGTGGGCAAATTTGAATCCTGCGTCGGCCAGGAGAGGTTGGAACGTCTTCCAGTCAGGTGGAGGAGACCAGAGGTGTGTTGCAGGAAGGGCAACGGGGTCAGAGGTGGCGGCGGACTGCAAACACTGTGTCACTGAAAGGGTGAGCAGATAAGGCTCATGCAGTGTGCAATGCGCTCAGCTTCTATATATTACAAACTTAAGTGTCCAACCCTCACCTAATCCCATCTGCATGAATACACTGCACTCTTAACAGTACTAAAAAAGGACTTGGAATAACCATTGGTACCAACATGCTGTTGTGATGGCGGTGGCAAAGCTTGATATAATCAGTGCCTTTATGTTGATTCAGCTCCACCAGAGGGTGTATCCATTCTCTAGCCTTCAGCCAGTTGGCGTGAAACAACCCTGACAAAATACACTCAGGTTGTATGTGTACAATTCAGAAATACTGTGCAAGAATGATGTGTTTCCTTAACATTTCCCACTTCCCCCCAATCCATTGCCATGTTAGAAGAGCAGAGAAGGGTGAAGAAGCCCTGTAGAAGAGCAACAGTCACAATCATAGATTTCAAATCCTAGACTGGAATTTCACGCTAAGCTGTGCTGTATTTTACTTTATTTTCTCCAAGGAGCTCAGGCGTGGTCTACCTACACCCATGATATTCTTACAATAAGTTGGGAGGGGACGGTAAAGTTACACTGATAGAGAGTGACAGGCCCAAACTCACCCAGCAAAATTTATGGACAAGTAGGGATTTGAACATAAATTTTATGGGTCCAAATATGACCATCTTCTCAACAACAACTGGTTCTTTTCAATATGTGGGTATTTCTATGAGTACATTTAGCAATACATTAACACCAGAAAGCAAAAGATGCACGTGACAGGAGGGATCCAGCTTCAAGTTGTTCTGTCTTTGCCAAAACCTGCCTCAGAGGATTGTTGTGAGGATAAAAATGAGTGGGACCGTACCACTTAACAGCTTCATTAAGAAAGGGTGGAACAAGACTAATGAATTTGAGCATTGCCAAAAATTATTCCCATAAGAGCCCATGCACCCAGTTCCTCATCTGCAACACAATAATGATCAATCTCATGCATATGAGTGGTATAGAATATTAACACCACCTTCCAGTAGACATATCAGAAGACTAAGCTGTATTTTTTTTAAAAAAAAAAAAGTTTTTATTTTATTGAATGTAGTGTATCAAATGGTGCCCTTTGGGTTGATACGAATGTTAAGATCAAAGCTTTTGAAGACCATGTATGGTTGCATCTACACAATGGCTCCCCCCAATGGATCCTGGGAGCTGTAGTTTGTTAAGGGGGCTGGTAACCGTGCTATGTGAAGGGTCAAATAAAATTGCCAAGATTCTTTTGGGGAAGACATGGCTATTAAAGTGCTCAAAATGCATGGTGTCACAGAAGTACAGAGCTGGAAGGAATCTTTTTGACCATCTAGATCAGCGGTTCTCAACCTGTCGGTCCCCAGAAGTTGTTTGACTACAACTCCCATCATCCCTAGCTAGCAAGACCAGAGCTCAGGGATGATGGGAGCTGTAGTCCAACAACATCTGGGGACCCACAGGTTGAGAACTGCTGATCTAGATCAATGTTTCCCAAACTTGGGTCTCCAGCTGTTTTTGGACTACAGGTTCCACCATCCCTGACCACTGGTCATGCTAGCTAGGGATGATGGGAGTTGTAGTCCAAAAAACAGGTGGAGGGCCAAATTTGGAAACACTGAACCTTGTCCAACCCCCTGCTCAGTGCGGGAAATTTAGGGCCAGAAAATCTCCAACAGATTCTCTGATTAGCCTTTGCTTTAAGACCTCTAGACTTATCACCCTGATAAGTAATGTGTTTGACTGTCAAACTGTTCTTACTGGCAAGTAGTTTCTCCTCATGACAACTGAAATCTACCCTCCTGTAAACTTTAGCCTGTTACACCCAGTCCTGCCTTTTGTTCCTTGCTCCTCACCTCCAGGATAAAAATGCCCAGTTGCTCCAACCTTTTCCTCATAAGAGCTTGTTTTCCATGATTGCGTATGGTCTGATTGGAGAGCAAATCACTGGATCCTTGAGAACCTTCTAGAACTGGTCAGTGCAAATATTTTGGAGAGGAGTGCTCAAAGTCAACTAGCAAGGAGTACATTAAATCTGGCATTTATCTTTGTAAGAATTATGTCCTTGGAACAAGTCTTAGGGTTAATGCCCAGTGAATATTGTTATCATAAACTAAAGCGTTTAGGATCGACCTTTTTTAGTAGAGGATCCTTCGCGATATAAAACTTGGAATTGTAAAATTAAAATGACTTATTTTGTACCAGATGTACCTCAAGAGATGAACTTATGCAACCGGAAGCCGGCAGATGGGATAGTCCCTTTACAAAATGGATCACTGGCTGTATTCAGAGGTGAGTAAGCAGACTGGTGAGCTTAATGGTTTTTGGGGGTGTTTTTTTACAAAACATGACAAAAATGCAGAACATATTGTTATGTACATATCAGTCCCAGTTCAGATGAATGTGCTTTCAACTAAACACATACACACAAATGACTGATGGTTCCTGGTGGACAAGTATCCCCAACCTCACCCACATCAAACATACACAGTCTGTCCCCGCCTTAAAAAGACACAGCCAGTACAATGGTACTTAAAATAGCATGTAACTGCCAAGGGAGTTGTACATCTAATAAGCCTACTTCCATAGAGTCATTTTTCTCACTGGACTGGGACAATTATGTTTCAATAGCCAAAGAACACTTGCCTTTTGCAGAAAATAGCTACCACTTTCTTCAAACCACCAAAACCAACATGTACAGGATTCCACAAATTGATGCACCAGGGCACCACTCTTGCCCCTTCCAGCAAGTACCCCGTATTAAGAAGGTTGAGTACTACAGAGAGACTGATTCCTGAGGATAAATCCATTCCCCTTTCTCCACCCCTTCAACCTCTACTTGATTTTGCAGGCCATTACTACTGGTTGCTGAATGGAACGAGTCCACCATCACCTTGCCCCCGTAAAATCACAGAGGTGTGGGGTATCCCCTCTCCCATCGACACAGTCTTCTCTAGATGTAACTGTGATGGCAAAACCTTCTTTTTTAAGGTGGGTCACATGAATTCCTCAATGTGCAAGACAGAACACTGACATGTTGACATTTGTAGGTGGCGATTATAACTTGGAGATCATCAGTGTCACGCGAAAACGAAACAAATGAACAAACATAACCTGAATTTTGCAACCATAAAATGTCACACTCTGCATTGCTTATATCCTTACTTACCATGCACCGGTTAATTCAGTATTGATTGTTGGTTGTTGTCCGAACTATTCTTTGTACAGATGGATGCGTTTTGTAGAATCTGTGAAGTTTTATTTCTGTGGCTGTTTCAGTCAGATGCAAGAAAGAAGTCTGTGCTTTTCGCTGAGGCGCTTAACTTGTGACTGGGCTGTACGACTTCAGACTGTAGGCAGGACTCACATGATCAAATGTTTCCCTAAACAAAATAAAGCAAAATGATTCATTCCCCCCTCACAGAAAACTAGCACTACCATATCAGGGTTCGTCGTCTCCTGACCACCATTATTTGAGCACCACGTAACAGCTGTCATTTTCTGGCTTGAAATACTTTCATGGGCATTTCTAGAGCTGAGCTAGGATACAATCCAACAATCTTAGTGGAGTTAATCATGCCTAAGGCTGTAATTCAATGCGCTGTTACCTAGGAGTAAGCCCAACTAAACACAATGAGACTTCTTTCTGGGGAAATAGGCTCAGGGTTATGTTACCACTGTGTTAGATTGAGGCCACTGGTACAGAAGTTCTTCCAAGTGAACTTTTTATTGATAATTTATCCTGACTGGTTTGCACAAAGTTTGCAGGGTGCCTATGCAAGGCTGTTGTTCATGAAGCCTTCATTTTCACTTGTTTGCAGGGAGGTGATATGACCTTGTATCAAGCAATAGCTCTCCCAAACTTTCCTTCTTGTACACTGCCCACTTTTAAAAATACTGTATACAGTGGTACCTTGGCTTACAACCATAATCCGTTCCAGAGGTCCGTTTGTAAACCAAAACAGGTTGTAACCTAAGGCACGCTTTCACCAATGGGGCCTTAAAAAAAATTGTTTGTAATCCAAAAAAAGGGGTTGTAATCCAAAAAAAGGTTGCAAACTGGGACACGCATTTCCAGTTTGACGTGTTTGTAATTCAAAACATATGCAAACCAAGACGTATGCAAACCAAGGTACCACTGTATATATTTTTGGAAACGGCTTTGTTGTGCAAGAGTGGCGAATTCACTTTAATTGTAAGGACTGAATTTGTTGGTATGCAGTTGAATCCCACCCATGAAATAGAAGGACATTAGGAATCAGCAAAGATAAGGAAGCATATGCTGTATTCACCTTTAAGCACAATAAGGAGTTGGAAAGTTAATGAGCACAAGAAAAGCTGTCAGTCAGCTACATAAATCTTAATATCTGATTTTTAATCAATTACATTGGCACAAATTTGGAAGAGGTTTTTGTCATACATGTGGAGGGAAAACCTTAAAATATGTTGCAGAGTTCTCAAAATATAGACAAGAGACAATTATATTCCACCTAGTGGAGCTTTTACTTGGGCTGAAGGCAAATGAGCATCACGGTCACAAATCCAAATATATTCAGGATTGGCACAGTCCATAAAAAATCCAATTGCAGCACTTACAGAAACTTACAAACTTATCCTATGAGACTAAAACCTTAACACTAAGCATACTATGTACTGAACAGAGATAGAAAGGGAAAGGGAAGCCCAGGCTCCTTCTGGCCTATATTTATAGTCAGCATGACCTTAATTGGAAGGAAGTAAGAGAACCAGTTCAAATCAAATGCACTTAGAAATAACCCAAACAATCATGACCCTTCTGCCTGCCTCTCTCACACAGAGAAGCTTCTAGAATCCTCAAAATAGGAATAGGAATAATCTCTATACATCAGCTCAAGACTTTAGGCACTAAGAAATGCAAGCTGACACCCCCCCATTTGTTAGTTGCAGGAAATATTGATCTGCAAAACACTTATAGGGGAAAAAATTGCATGTACACCTTCCTTCTACATCTATTATGCAAAACACAAGTCAGCTCCTCCTGAAATTTACCTCAGGAAATGGGAAACACCACCAAGCATTCAGCTCAAGTCCCATAAAGGCAGCTTCTGACCTGCTTACTCCCCAGGAACACCTGGCACAAGCATTGCATTAAATAACGAGTGTCAATTACCACCAGCTGATCCAGCTTCCACCTTTAAAGGAGCACTTCCCAAAAAGTGGGAGTAGGACCTCTGTTCTTACTAAGCAAAACCTTTAGGTAGCTCACTTTGGGTCGTTCAACACTAGGGTTCTCTATAAAGTGCCAGTTCAAACCACCTGTACTCGGAAATAACCCAAACCATCATGACCCTTCTGCCTGCTTCCCTCACACACAGAAGCTTCCAGAAGGGTCATGTTGGTTTGGGTTATTTCCAAGTACAGGTGGTTTGAATTGGTTCTCTTATCTCCTTCCAATTAAGGTCATGCTTAAGAAGGTTGAGTTGTTTTTTTCTGGGAGTCAGGGTGTCTTTCTGCTAGCCACAGAACCATATAGGAATACTGTTTTTCTACTGATAAATTGCAGGTCTAGCAACAAAAAGCTAGGGTTTATTCTTGTAGAAGGAAGGTTATTCTTGTAGAAGGAAGGTGTACATCCAATGTTTTTTCTCCTATAAGTGTTTTGCAGATCAGTACTTCCTGCAACTAACAAATGTGGGGAGTGTCAGTTTGCAATTTCTTATTGCAGAAAGTATTGATCTGATGTATAGAGATTATCCCTATTCTGATTAATTTAAGAGGATTCTACAAGCTTCTGGAAGCTTCTCTGTGTGAGAGAGGCAGGCAGAAGGGTCATGATGGTTTGGGTTATTTCGGAGTACAGTGGTACCTTGGTTTATGAACTTAATCTGTTCCAGAAGTCCGTTCTTAAACCAAAACCATTCTTAAACCAAGGCGCGCTTTCCATAATGGGCCTCCCGCCGTCGGTGCCCTTCCACCGTTCAGATTCTGTTCTTAGACTGAGGTAAAGTTCTCAAACCAAGACACTATTTCCAGTTTTGCAGAGTTTGTAAACCAAATCGTTCTTAAACTAGACTGCTCTTAAACCGAGGTACCACTGTACATTTGATTTGAACTGGTTCTCTTACCTCCTTCCAATTAAGTTCATGCTGACTATAAATATAGGCCAGAAGGAGCCTGGGTTTTACTTTCTCTTTCTATCTCTGTTGTGTACATAGGTATGCTTAGGTTTTTGAAATATACTCAGAGTTGAGAGTGGATTTCATGCTCTTTATTCAGCTCATAGTGGTGAGGAGGAAAGGGAGTTACCCCAGAATGACTGCCTTATATACATTATTAACACAATGGGCCCCACGTGATTGGCTAATTCCAGGATTCTCCTGTAAGCCAATCAGGTTGCGGATTCCCTTCCACCTGGAGCTGGATTGGGTGGCTCCTGTGGACCAATCAGACTGCTGCATTCTGAATCCTATTGTTCTAGGACCAATCAGACTGCTGCCTTTTGGATCCTATTCAACTCAGTACATAACAGTTCTAGTCTCATAAGTTAAGTTTGTAAGTTTCTGTAAGTGCTGCAACTGGATTTTTTATGGACTGTGCCAATCCTGAATATATTTGGATTTGAGACCATGATGCTCATTTGCCTTCAGCGCAAGTAAAAGCTCTGCTGGATGAAATATGGCCTCTGGTCTATTTTTTGAAAACTCTGCAACGTGTTTTAAGATTTCCCCCCACACGTATGACAGTTTTGAAGAATGGCATATTTTTCTCTTTGAAATATACTCAGAGTCGCAAAGTGATTTCATGCTCTTTATTCAGCTCATAGTGGTGAGGAGGAATGAATGAATGTCGCCTCAAAGTATCTGCTTTATATACATTATTTACACAATGGGCTGCACATGATTGGCTAATTCCGGAATTCTACTGTAAGCCAATCAGGTTGTGGATTCACTTCTATCTGGAGCATGATTGGGTGGTTCCTGCCAACCAATCATACTGCTGCATTGTTCTAGGACCAATCAGACTGCTGCATTCTGAATCCTATTGCTCTAGGACCAATCAGACTGCTGCCTTTTGGATCCTATTGTTCTAGGACCAATCAGACTGCTGCAGTTTGGATCCTATTCAACTCAGTACATAACACTCTTGTTTTCAGTTGGTGCAGATATGTGTCACACAGGGAGTCAGCTTAGAAACGGCATCCTCCCCTTTCTTTCACATCTCTTATAAAATGGTGCCTAAGCCATGCAGTTTTTTTTTAATGAATATGTGTATTAACACACCTCACATTTTTAAAGGGATATGTGACTAATTGGCAACACTATTCTAGTCAGTCACCTGTCCAGGTTTTTTGAACTGGCTGACCCATTAAACATTGCAGCCTTAAGCAAGCTTCATTTATAAACCTAACAACATTTCAGCCGGAATGACAGATCGGTTTTTGTGCGCACCATTAATGTCTCTGAAGAAGAGGGAGAAACCACCTGGTAAAAACATCTTAAAAATTAATATGGAAACAGCTTGAAGGACGGGAGTAGTTTCCAAGAAACACTAAAACGCTGCGCCACACCTCATATTAAATATTTCCTATTCCTCAGCTGGAATTTTAAATAGCGTTTGAAGCAGAAAGTGACCCCTGAAATGCCAGCAATCTGTGTTCATTATACCACAATATAATAAGGAAGTTTGTGGGAAGGACAGGACATTCTGCTGAAGGAATCCAAGCAATAACCTTCCAGGAAGCTGAAAGGAAGTGGAGCACAAAATCTGGCTGCATGCAGTATTCTTGGTGACCCCTCAAAATTTTGCAACTGTTTGGGTGGTTGGGCTGGTTTTGTTTGGTGAGGTGAAGACCCTATTTTCTAGAGACGTCCCAGATTTGGAGAAGCCGTCCCGGTTTCCGATTTGATCCTGGAATGTCCCATTTTTCCTTAGGATGTCCCCATTTTCATTGGAGAAATGTTGGAGGGTACGGAGTTATCCGCCCCCCCCCCCAAGCCGTCGGAAGGCAACCCTATATAGGGAAGATTTAATGTTTAATGCTTTATTATGTTTTTTATATATGTTGGAAGCAGCCCAGAGTGGGCTGGGGCAACCCAGTAAGATGTGTGAGGTATAAAATTGTAAAGTTATCATGATGGAATGTTGTTGTATAGTCGTTTAGTTGTGTCCGACTCTTCGTGACCCCCTGGACCAGAGCACGCCAGGCACTCCTGTCTTCCACTGCCTCCCGCAGTTTGGTCAGACTCATGTTTGTAGCTTTGAGAACACTGTCCAACCATCTCATCCTCTGTCGTCCCCTTCTCCTTGTGCCCTCCATCTTTCCCAACATTGGGGTCTTTTCCAGGGAGTCTTCTCTTCTCATGAGGTGGCCAAAGTATTGGAGCCTCAGCTTCAGGATCTATCCTTCCAGTGAGCACTGAGGGCTGATTTCCTTCAGAATCGATAGGTTGACCTTCTTGCAGTCCATGGGACTCTCAAGAGTCTCCCCTAGCACCATAATTCAAAGCATCAATTCTTCGGCAATCAGCCTTCTTTATGGTCCAGCTCTCACTTCCATGATGGAATGGGTTGCCCCTATTTTTATCGGAGAAATGTTAGAGGGTATGGCAGTGGCGCCGGGTTGATTTTAAGAGCCTTGCATATCTAACCTTTATTTGTGTAGCTTAAGCAAGAGGGTTTTGCTGTTGTTGTTTAAGCCAAATGCGAGAGCCAGTTTGATGTCGTATTTAGCTTTGGACCCAGTTTCAAAATCCCACTCAGCCCAACCTACCTGGCAGGGTGGCTATGAAGATAAAAGGTGGACAGGAGGAACAATGGATAGTGCTTGGATCAACTTGCAAGGAAATGTTGGGTATAAATTTAAGAACAAATGAATCATATTTTTATATTCTATGAGGTATGCTCACTTACGTCTAAACAATTAACTGTGTTCCAGATCATATTTTCCCACACTGTCTTCTGCTTCTTTCTTATGTTCTCAATATATGTTGCCAGCGTTTTTTTGCTTTTAAAAAGGACACACCTAAAACTGAAGTCTTGCAAGTAAGCCAAGCCTGGCAGTAACTTCAGTAGGTCAAATTCTGACAGCCAAATCTCGCCTGTTTTATTGAAAATGACCAGTTTTTTGGTTTTTTAGAAAAATTAAGCTAATTCCTTCCATCTAACCACATATATGCCAGTGACCATTGGCACGGTCTGTCTAAAGATACATTTGTTCATTTTGAAGTAAAGGGTTGGCACAGGTTTTCACTAATATTTTTTTTTTCCCTCAGGAAAATCAACATGACTGCAAATAGGCCCTGCCCTAGCATTAGACAGATGGGGGCTTAATTTGCAAATGGGTAATTGGCAAGAGGCTACATTTTATTTGCTGAATTTCCCCCAAAGAGGATAAATTTGGATTAAACGGGAGATGGGGAAATATTAACTGGTATTTCGATGCCAATATGTGGATGCTGCAACAAACAACACAAAAAACATGCAGAGATGAGGAGGACCCGTCCCCAATAGACACACAGTCCTCCCCAAAACAAAATGGCGGCTACCTCCAAAAGAACGGGGAAAAGGATATAAAGTTATTCAAAAACAGAGTTTATTTTATTTGTTGTTGTTAAGAAAAAAATGTTTGAAAAAGTCCCTTCTTTTCCAGACACTCTTAAGTCTTCGTTGTTATAACTTTATGTCTATTGCTGGTATGTTGCTGTAGATCAGGGGTCAGCAAACTTTTTCAGCAGGGGGCCGGTCCACTGTCCCTCGGACCTTGTGGGGGGCCAGACTATTATTTTTTTTGGGGGGGGGAATGAACGAATTCCTATGCCCCACAAATAACCCAGAGATGCATTTTAAATAAAAGGACACATTCTAATCATGTAAAAACATGCTGATTCCCTGACCATCCGTGGGTCGGATTTAGAAGGCGATTGGGCCGGATCCGGCCCCCGGGCTTTCGTTGCCTACCCATGTTGTAGATTAAAGTGAGAGAAAAAAGATAAAACCAATCCAGGAATAATTTTGAATTACTACAGCTAGTGGCCATACGTATGCATAGTCCCAAAGCAAAATATATACTTAATGCTGGCTGGCTAGTTTTTGTTGGTTTAACTAGCTTTGTGGAGTAGAAAATAATAGGACAAGAGAAATACACAGGAAATACCGTACATTAAAAAGAACAGCATCACTAAATAATACTGGCTTAGAGCCATGTGATGTTTAAGGGCGAATGTCATCTACAAGCTGATCAAAATTAGGGTTTTTGATGAGATGGTAATAATAATGTTTCTCCCTTTGTACTAAGCTCTCTCTTCCCCAAACAACTTGGGAATAATACCTATTGAGGAAAAGGTGGTGATAATAAGGATTACCTCTAAAATGCCCCCCTCCCACCACCACAACAGCAGCAACAACATATGTCCACATTAAAGGCACGTAAGCCCAATGAAATCTACATTTAATGTTTGACGTAACTTCAGCCATTTTAATTCTCAGGATTCTCAGTACTGGCGCTTCACCAATGATAAAATGGATGCTGGCTATCCCAAGGCAATTGTAAAAGGATTTGGAGGACTGAATGGGAAAATTACAGGTGCTCTCTCTGTGGCTAAACACAAGAACAGGCCAGAAACGGTCTATTTCTTTAAAAAAGGTAAGATTTTTATTTAGGGTGCATGTCAGATACATCGGAAACACCGGATAGCATCGAATATGTAAGGCCAATGAGAACCTGGGATATTTTTTTAAAAAAGGTAAAGGACCCCTGACCATTAGGTCCAGTCGTGGCCGACTCTGGGGTTGCGGCGCTCATCTCGCTTTATTGGCCGAGGGAGCCGGCGTACAGCTTCCGGGTCATGTGCCCAGCATGACTAAGCCGCTTCTGGCGAACTAGAGCAGCGCACAGAAACGCTGTTTAGCTTCCCGTCGGAGCGGTACCTATTTATCTACTTGCAATGGTATGCTTTTGAACTGCTAGGTTGGCAGGAGCAGGGACCGAGCAACGGGAGCTCACCCCGTCACAGGGATTTGAACCGCCAATCTTCTGATCGGCAAGCCCAAGAGGCATTTAGGCTTGGTTAAAACAATACCCATTTCGAACATTCATCACAAAACTAAATTATTTATCAGATATACAGTACAGTGCACTGTGTGGTCTTGGATCGATGGCTGATATTGCAGCTGGCACTTAAACAAAGACATTTTTTCTCAATTACATCTACATAAATTTACAAGAGAAATAAAGAGTTTTGAAAGGGGAGGGGAAAGCATATTGTTTTTAAAATTATGCATTCACATATCACAAAGGTTGCCACCTTGGAAGAAACATTTTGTAGATGGAGACTTTCCACGATTGATCTAATGTTCTGAATCAGAATCATAGAGTTCTAAAGGATCCCAAGGGCCAGTGAGTCCAAACCTCTGCAATGCAGAAACCACGGCTCAAATATTCCTGACAGGTGGCCATCTGACCTCTGCTTAGAAACCTCCTATAAAGGAGAATCTGCGTCCTTGAGGGAGTCTTTCCCACTGGGGAAAAGATTTTACCACCAGCTCTTTCCAGGCTGCTGGGAATTGTAGGATCTGAACCTGTATTGCTGGGGATCTGAACCTGTAATAACAGTGCGGTGGGAAGTCGTTTCTTGCCTTGTATCTTCAAATACTTTCACCGATACAATCTTATCTGATCTAGGCGGCAACCTCCAGCAATATACCTACAAACAAGGAGGAACAAAGAAATGCACCAAAAAGAAAGTGGTGACTGTGAACTATCCGGCTTACAAACCAAAAGCTGTGATCAGGAAAAGGCGGCGGCGCTTTGAACGTTCAGTAAGACCGGCTCAAATTCTCCGGACCGTCAGAGTCCAGCATCGCCCGGTTGTTCAGTTCAGGCACCAGCCAACTGGTATGTTCACCGTCTTGTACTGTTAATAGTCTACAATCAAGCAGCGAGGATGTTTAAATCATGTGGAATTAAAAATGAAGCGGTCTGTGAGCATGATTGCAGTATAGCTGTTTCAAACACTATATACCAGGCATAGGCAAACTCGGCCCTCCAGATGTTTTTGGCCTACAACTCCCATGATCCCTAGCTAGCAGGACCAGTGTGGTCAGGGATGATGGGAACTGTAGTCCCCAAACATCTGGAGGGCCGAGTTTGCCTATGTCTGCAATATAGCAGGGACGCCCAACTCCCAAGAGACTGCGAGATGCTCCCAGGAAAAAAAATATGGCAGTGATCTACCCATCATTGAGCTTTTTCTAGGGGGAAATGTCAGAGTTGTGGAGCTCACCAAAACAAAAGCCGGTCAGCGCTAACTTTGTATTCCGGTTTAGCGATCCTGCGCGACTGAAGGAAACGATGAGGGTGCGGGGACGGAAATCAGCTAGAGATTGACCGGTTGGACATCCCTGCTATATAGGATGGATTTCCCCCACATACGCTATTTTTTTGAATATTTATAAATATATAAAAGCAACCTATGCCTTTGTTTCATGTGTTACATGCCCAATGGTTATAAACACTTCAGTGATTTGATATCCTCTCTTTCCTAATGGTTCCTTTTGCTTTTGCAGGAGTCTTGCAGCCAGAGGTCAAAGTTGCCTCATACTGGAGAGGATTCCCAAAAGAAGTGAATTCTGTTATATCGGTTCCAAATGATCAGAAGCCAGATGGTTATGATTACTACGCCTTTTCTAAAGGTATGTTGAAGCTAAAACATCACTACTGCCGCCACCAGGATGGGAAAAGGCTGCTTTTTACAAATTAATTTTGTACCTCAGTTCAGTTCAATAACGAAACGGACATATACTACTTGTCTTTTTCACTCTTAATTTTTACAAGGGATCCCATCAAAACACAGGTCATCTCTGCTTTCTGTGGTTTGGTTGTCCTCTTCTTTAAAAATCATAAAGATCCAGGATTTGTGCATTTTGGACCAATGTTTCTAAGGTTGCTAGCAATTGCTGCAACCGTTATTTTTTGGTTCACATTGTGTCTTTTTGGTAATTTGGTGTAAAATCATGAAAATTCAAGAGGACTTTGGATCTGAGTTTTACACAGACCTCTTGGAAAAATGAAAGGCGTTTGTGGCTGAGTGCACATTTATTTCTCAGGGGTGCAGAGGTGGTGCCCACGATGCACAGTCAAAATTCCAAATGTGCCCACAGACCCAAAAGGTTTGGTGGCGCTTGATTTAAGGCTACAGTACTAACCAACAGGTCTGAGGAAATGTGCATTTGCAATAGAATCTGTCCTCCGCTGCAGGACAGTGGATAGTAAAGGTAAAGGGACCCCTGACCATTAGGTCCAGTCGTGACCGACTCTGGGGTTGCGGCGCTCATCTCGCTTTATTGGCCGAGGGAGCCTGCGTACAGCTTCCGGGACATGTGGCCAGCATGACTAAGCTGCTTCTGGTGAATCAGAGCAGCGCACGGAAACACCATTTACCTTCCCGCTGGAGTGGTACCTATTTATCTACTTGCACTTTGACGTGCTTTCGAACTGCTAGGTTGGCAGGAGCAGGGACCGAGCAACGGGAGCTCACCCCGTCGCGGGGAGTCGAACTGCCGACCTTCTGATCAGCAAGTCCTAGGCTCTGTGGTTTAACCCACAGCGCCACCCGCGTCACACTGGATAGTAGGGATTCACATTTAAGTCAAGATTTCCTGCTTGTGGGACCTGAATGAGACTCTTATCTTTATTTCCCCTCCTTACAGATCAATACTACAGCGTGGACGTGGGCAGCAGAATAGCAAGACCAGTCACACTACAGACTGGGCAGACGGTGTCCGGAGCCTGGTACAAGTGTCCTTTAGAGTGATTTGGAGCCTCCAAGAGCTGAAACAGAGACACCATTGCGTTTGACAATTTCCTCTAGTTTTTATTAATAAAAGACATAATGAAATATCCATACATCGATCCAAATTGAAAACAAACAAAAAACCTGCTTCAAGCTTGCCAGCCATTACACAAATGCAAGTAAGAGCAAGACTAGACAGACAGTATACACTGTTTTAATTTCTACTGAGCTTTAATTAATATTGCCTCTGTTCAAGCCTCCTCTGCCACCAGGAGTTACACCTGCAAAGGGAAAGGAAGAGTATTAATATATACTTTTGTTTCAATTAACTGCTATTAGCTATTAACTACGTTAATATCAGTTTTAAAGGATTCTTTCGAAGCCTGCCCACCACAAGTCTTTTGGGAGAGTAATGTGGGGGTACGGAATGGCATCCCTGTAGCCAGAAGGAATAAGCACTCCATACATAATCTAGTATTTACACCTATTTTAACCAATTCAGAAACAGAAAGCTGTGCCGGAAATGCTTTCTAGTTCCTTGAAATCGTTATGACAACTAGATTTACTCCTGCCTAATGGCTATGGAAACAGTTCACTCTGTACTGACTGGCAGATTGATACTAACAATTAATTACTTGGAATTAATACACTGCCTCTGACAATATATTTAATTCTTTTTATTTCTTTAGTATGAGCTTTCAGGTTCTCATTTCTTTTTGAGATCTAAGTTCTACTGAGGAGTTTCTTATATTTATTTGTTGCTAGCTACTGCCACTCGCATCCCTTTATAACGGCGGTTCTCAAACTTGAATCTCTGGGCCACACTTTCAGAATAAAAATTTGCTCTTGCCACACCTAATTTTTAATTGATAAGCAATACATTGGAAAACACAACTAGGATCGTCCTCAGTATCACTTGATGCTCTTGCTCTCATTTTGAAAAGATATCTATCCAGATTCTGCAAATAAGTAATAATAATGCTTTTGATACAAAACTACACTGAAAAGTTTAAATGTTTCTTTGATTGTCCTTGAATCTTCCTGCCATACTTGCCATCGCCAGACCCTTTGAGAACCACCGCTTTATAAGAACGCCACATTGCACCAGATCAACATTAAATTATGCTATTTTCCTTTTAAGTCCATCAAGTACCTTAGCTGATATATATATTGTAAAGCCTCTGGGGTGAATAATCCTCATTATTCAACGTCTACAAGCCCCCTTGCATGTTTTGGTGGCTGCAATACTATGCAATACATACACTTATTTGCAATCCTATAGAGTTTAACACATCTGTGCAAGATATGAAGGAAACCTACCCCTCTGTCTGTTAAATTGACGGCCAGTTCTTAACGTGGTTGGCTGAAGTCTAACTCGCCGGAAAGGCTTCGGATGATTACTGCTTGTGTCTGAAAAGGAAACAGAAAACAAGAAATGTAAGGCCATGGCTGTCATCTGACTTTGTCATGCAAGTTAAGTGTAATCATGGCTGATTTTCAATATGCAAGCTGTTAACTTCAGTTTTATACTTCAAATCTGTGAGGGCAAATAAAATATCTAACTGGAAAAAGTAAAAAATTGCCTCTCAACCTTCTACATGCTGCTAGCTAGCTAATGGCTAGCAGCGACCGTTTTATGTGCATCCAATTGACGTCCACATGCATATTACTGCGGACCTGGAAGTGGCCCCAAAGTGGGGTGTAAAAATGGGGGTTTGGCTGTACTCCAGTATTAATCAACAACACACACAGGTGCCTGTATTAAGGATTTTTACTGAAAGGAATAGAAAGCAAAAGACTCCTGGTGTTGGTTAAAATTATACACATTCAGAAGGATGGAGAATTACTGGTCAAAGGTTTGAAGGACTGAGGACCTAGGCTGTTCTACACTGATATTTAGACCTTTTAACCTGCAATATTTATCTGGATCTCCTTTCCACCACTTAGAAAGATCAGGTGAACGTCCTCCTTCCACATACTGAACAGACCATGGTTTCTCCTCCATGGATGCAGACAAAATAGTGACAAGGAAAATAGGAAGATCGAACAGAAAAGAACCAAACTTGGGGGGTTTAACTATCCTAATCTGGCAGCCCTCTATCAGTGAAAGGTCAACAGTACTTTATCCAGACTACGGTTTCCCAAACTTGAGTCTCCACCTGTTTTCGGACTACTATTTCCATTATCTCTGACCACTGACCCTGCTAGCTTGGGGTGATGGGAGCTGTAGTCCCAAAACAGCTGGAGACCCAAGTTTTTGAGAAACCCTGATCCAGACCACCGAGATTTGATGGAACCGAACCCTACCTGCAGATGAACTAGAAGGAGGATCTTGACTTGTGGATGGGAGATCTGACTCATCAGGAGCTTGAGATGATTCTTCTTCCTGCTGGCTGTCTATTTCTAGACCAACCTCTGAAGTAATTCTAAAGGAAAATGGGAGACACACAAGGAATTTGCTAGTCAAAACCTCAAGATGGCCCAGGAAATTGTGTAGCAGAGTTCCCCATCTCCAAACTTCTTTCCACAGTTAAGGGTTTCGACATGACCAAGAACAGAAGTGAACTCCCTTTCTAGCTCTTTTATTGAATCTGAAAGCGCATCATGCTTAAATCCTCGTGCTTACTAACTAGCAATGGTACAAGGTGACAAAGATTAAGTGATGAAATCTCTAGAAATTCAGTATCTATGTACTAGGAAATATCAGGGGTATATATGTGAAGGGAGAATTTGTGACACCATTTGAACAGGTTTACTATGAGGGATTCACTGATAGGGATCCTGGCATTAAGAACTGAGCCTCCTGCTACCTGTGTAACTTCAGTTTTTCATTTTCATAGCCAAATGCCGAGTTCTGTGTCTTGTTCACACTAGAGTCTTACAAAATGTGTGGCGTTCCAGCTTTTTCAGTGGGGTGAATGAAGGTTTCAGTGTGTGAGGTTAGAATCACAGCAACATTCAAAGGTCTGCTCTTGGGTATATTCTGTTACTGGTTTTCTGCAGTTACCGTATTTTTCGCACCATAGGGCGCACCGGACCATAGTTTTCAGACGCGGAAATCAATAAAAAATATCTTTTTCCCTCCCCAGCCCCAAAGAGCAGCATACAGGCTGCGCACAACCTCTCCCTGCCGGATGGGTTGTGCGCGGCTATGGAACATGCCAAGGCAGCCAGCGGGATGCTTTGACTTCCTCTTTAGCCCCGCGCAATCCCTCCCTGTCGGGAAAGGCTGCGTGGAGCTAAAGAAGCCATAGCCCCGTGCAGCCTCTCCCTGCCGGAGGGGTTGCGCGCGGCTATGGAACAAGCCTGCATTCGCTCCATAGGACGCACACACATTTCCCCTCAATTTTTGGAGGGGAAAAACTGCGTCCAATGGAGCGAAAAATACGGTACATTTGTTCCTCCAACTATTTTGCTGGTGTTCATGATATATAAGGTATTCAAGATTAATTGCACCCAATAAAAATCTAGCACGGTGTCCCAAAAAGTATTTACGGTATGTTAGCAAGAGCTGCTGCTTCCAAAGGAAAGCTCTATCTAACGCATCTGTGCCTAAAAGCTTGGCAGGGGAATTATTGAGATCATCTATCAACAACAGCACGGAAGACCACACATTATTGATGAAAAAAGCAGTGCACGGCTGCCAAGTATTAGCAACACCCAAAGAAACATGATATTTGGTGTGTGTGTGTTTTTTAAAGTTTCTGACTGCTTACTATTGGTGCCAAATAGTTTCTTACACTTCTCAATTTGAGCCGCCAATAGATTTTAACATCTTTAATGTCAAATGATACCCAAATCAAACAAGACCAGTTTGACTGCCGTTTTTGACTGCATTTTTGAGAATCACGCCATGAGGTAATGTAATACAGATGGAAGCAATTATCTCTCTTGCCCTGGGAACTCAATTTAAGAACTGCAGCCTGAAAGCAGTTCAAATGTGAAGTTAAAACCTCCCCTTGCAAATGAGGGAACAGAAATACCAGTTCATCATACAAAGTCACAATGCTGAACATTCATATAGTACAGTGGAACCTTGGTTCTCAAATGCCTTGGTACTCTGACATTTCGGCTCCTGAATGCCGAAAACCCGGAAGTGTTCCAGTTTTCCAACGTTTTGTGGAAGCCAAACGTCTGATGCAGTTGTCAGCTATTGTTTCTGGGGCGCCTGCACCAATCGGAAGCTGCACCTTGGTTTTCGAACGTTTCGGAAGTCAAGTGGACTTCCGGAACAGATTACATCCGACAACCAAGGTTCCACTGTAGTTCAAAAAGCTTTACTTACATGATTTCCGTTACCCTTACAACAACCAGTGAGGATTTAAAGCTTGCCTCCTAGTACTTAATTTAGAGGTTTTCATTTAGGACAAAAAATATTGAATGTATTTTTTTCAAAAAAGATAACAGATTGATGTAGAGAAAGGCATTTCAATAAGGTTACATTCAAGCCAGACGCAACGCGCAGAATCGTCTTAACTGGATGGTTGAGCTTACCCTTCGGACTCTGCCTCTACAAAAACTTCATCGCCATCATCACCTGTACCAGATTCTGAAGTGGTTGATAAGTTACCAGTGGATGTTGTAACCATTGGGACAGACTGGGAAGCATGTTCAGAAGCATCAGCAGCAGAGCTTTCAGTAAACACAGACACTTGAAACAAAGATTAGAGAATAAACTAGAACCATCTAACACTTGGATGATACGTCGCCCACCCCACAAAATTCTGAACACAGGAAATAACACATTTGCTTTGGAATGAATAAAACCTTAAGTGGGATACACATATTTTCGTAATTTTTAAAAATTACATGGATTTCACAACTAGCACACTTCACGTTAGGCCTGGCTGTAAAGCCTGCCATAGCCTGATCCATTAGGTCACAGTATTATACGGCTGGTGGGCTGGGTTTGGGTTTGGAAGTCTCATGTTCCATGCAGGTATGGCTTTGTAGAACTTTATGTGTGTGTGGCGGGGTGGGGGGGAAGGCAGTTTTGGATTGTGGAATAATGTATAGAAACAGATGATTTGAGAGAAATATATTGGGAAGTGGGGAGACACCAAAATCCCAGAGAAGACTGGAGTCTTTGATCCCTAGAAACCTCTCATGCTTTCCTTGCATCTAAGCATGTGGCCGTAAGCTCCCAGCACGTTCTCAGATTGTTCTGCGACCGCACAATTAGTTGTTTTGGTTTTTTTTAAAAAAAGACTATCCTGATGTGGCAAGGATTTTTTTGTTCAAGACCACTGTAATGTATATTAGTATTATTATTACTACGGTATTACACTTTGTAGCCAAGATTGTTATACAGGTGTCCCCCCACTTAGGCGTGGTGCCAGGAAAAAAATAATAATTCAAAGCTGGAAATGGCAGGAGAGAGCTGAAGAGTCCTTGTGGCTCACAAGGAGACCCTCCCCGAAGCTTGAAGGGGACATCAGTGAGGACAGAGGAAGCTCTGATGAGACCAGAGGTGCAAGGGGGCCTTTGTTTATGCTACTCAGCCTCCCCAGGGTTCCCCCCACTTCCACCATTTGACAGAAATGCCACAACCAATCTATGTGTTTCCAACTGGCGTGTGACAGCACGTGCCGAACCTGGAAGTGATTTGAAACATAGAAAAAACAGTCCTAAAAGAGCCCAGAAAGGGCAAAAAACAGCGATTAGCAATCCCATGAGCCTTTGCAAGTGCAATCCCAGGAGCCCTTGCATCGACCGTTGAGGCCTGTGGAGAGTTGGGAGTTTTGAAAAAGGAGGTTGAGAGAAAGAGCAATTGTGGTGGAGTGGGACATCTGGTAAGTGCTGCTGGTTTTTAAAGGGTTTCCAGAGGTCTCCCCAATGCTGTGTCAAAAATGCACAATTTCACATAACTCTGCGGCGCCTTGGAAAGTAACCCACACATAAACTGGGAGTTGCCTGCATTTAACATTGGGCATAGCTAACATGACACCCTCCATATGTACAACTCCCACCACCCCGATCATTGGGCTGTGCTAGCTGGGGCTAGCATTAAAAGCTGGAATCCAGCATCTGAAGAGTGTGGTGTTGGCTATCCCTGCTTTATATTGTGAGTGTTGCATTATGAATTCTTGCCCCCTGCTTACAACCAATTTCTTGCAAGAGGGCTGGCCCTGCACTCTTAACTGGGAACCACACAAAAGGCATTTTTAGGAGGAAGTTAAAAGCATAACTACAGTGGTACCTCTAGTTACGTACTTAATTTGTTCTGGAGGTCCGTTCTTAACCTGAAACTGTTCTTAACCTGAAGCACCACTTTAGCTAATGGGCCCTCCTGCTGCTGCCGTGCTGCCACCGTGCAATTTCTGTTCTCATCCTGAAGCAAAGTTCTTAACCTGAGGTACTATTTCTGGGTTAGTGGAGTCTGTAACCTGAAGCATCTGTAACCCAAGGTACCACTGTATATGCATTTCTTAAATAAGCAGCTGTACAGTAAAACCAACCAACCAACCAACCAACCTGATCAGTTCCCAATAGAACTGCATTTTCAGGAAGACCATCGAAACAAGAGAGTACCCATGTTATCAACCATTATATGCTCAAAACTGTAGAATCAAGATATTAGGGAATCCCCCAAACTCACCAGGTGCTGCAACCTGAAGTGGAGTTGTTGGGACACTGCGACCTCCTGATTCTTCTTCGTGAGCAAGGAAGAGTGGTGTTTCATACATTCCTAAACCTGCAAGCAATTTGAGAGAAATTAAACTGAGGTTCCCAGTAGTGGTATATGGAAGTGAGAGCTGGACCACAAAGAAGACTGATCGCCGAAGAATTGATGCTTTTGAATTGCGGTGCTGGAGGAGACTCTTGAGAGTCCCATGGACTGCAAGAAGATCAAACCTCTCCATTCTGAAGGAAATCAGCCCTGAGTGCTCGCTGGAAGGACAGATCCTGAAGCTGAGGCTCCAATACTTTGGCCACCTCATGAGAAGAGAAGACTCCCTGGAAAAGACCCTGATGATGGGAAAGATGTAGGGCACAAGGAAAAGGGGACGACAGAGAACGAGATGGTTGGACAGTGTTCTCAAAGCTACAAACATGAGTTTGACCAAACTGCGGGAGGCAGTGGAAGACAGGAGTGCCTGGCGTGCTCTGGTCCATGGGTCACGAAGCGTCGGACACGACTAAACAACTGAACAACAACAAACTGAGGGAGCTTCAACAGAATAATATCTAGTCACTAAAGTAATGAATCATCTGAAGCAATTTGTTTTTTATATGGTACTGGCCAGGTTACTAAAGAACCTCCCAGCTACTTCTGTGCACCTTGAGTAGAGTTTTAAGGTGATTTTCCTCCCTCACATGCAGGCCCTATGCTGCATGGCAAACCCAAGTTGTATGATTGAGATTCAAAGCGCATAGTGTCCCTTTCATACCAAAAAAGCAAGAAGTGGAGACAATTTGCACTCACTTTCTGCTTGTAAAATGGAATTTAAAGACAAAAAAAATATTCAAGGACCAAAGAACCAAACCAGAACTCCACTGAATATAAAACAGAAAGACAGGACTGAATATCTGTACCTCCTTGCGATGCAAGCTGACCGAGATCTGACTGGCCCGAGGTTTGTGGCATATCTTCAATAGGTCCAAACCTGAATCTAGGAACTCCAGCCACCTGAGGGGAGCTAGAATAAAAGTTGCAGTCAGTTTATCAATCATAAGTTTGCTGCCCCTTAGTGGGATAAATGGGGGAGAAGAAAAGGAACAAACAAAGGAACCGCACAGCAGTGGTTTGCTGGAGCAGAAAACCCATTTCTGCAATGTGTTTCCATATGAGTCTTACTACAGGTAAGGGCCAACATTTGCTGACTGAGTAAACAATTTATGCATATCCTTCAAAAGAGGAGAGATGCTGAGAATTTCTAAACACTTGAAGAATACTATTATCCAATGACAGGAGGTCATGCAGCATTTATTTCAAAACTTCAGTGAAATTAAGTATTGTGCTGTGGAAACAGAGTAAAGCTGTCCAAGAATGTTTAGAGAAAATTGCTGGCCAGGCCCCTGGCAGGAATTGTTTCGGTATTTTGACTTACATAGTACATCTTTGTAACTGAAGGTACCACTTACTGAATCGCTTCTGCAAATCCATCTGTACGATGAGGTACCACCAACGTTGGGGTGCTTGGAACAGTCCTGTCCTCATCATCAAAAAAGTGTTGCTGCTGAAAAAGAAGACATTAAAATGACAAGCGAACTCAACAACCACAGTAGTATCTTGGAAGTCGAACGGAATCCGTTCCGGGAGTCCCTTTGACTTCCAAAAAGTTTGGAAACCAAAGCGCAGCTTCTGATTGGCAGCAGGAGGGTCCTGCAGCCAATCGGAAGCCCCGTCGGAATGTTTGTGTTCCAAAGAATGTTCGCAAACCGGAACACTCACTTCCGGGTTTGCGGCGTTCAGGAGCCAAAACGTCCGAGTACCAAGGCATTTGGCTTCCAAGGTATGACTGTATTCCTATTGCTACACATTTTTAAACAGCCATCCCCTCTTAATATCTCGCTTGGTGTTATAAAATGACGTCCGACTTCTGTATATATGCTCAATCCATATTCTGAGGAATAACCGAAACATGGAAATTCATCTGACACGTACTTTCAAGGACAGTATTCCAAAGAAAAGGTGCAAGACTTTGTCTTGAAGAGGCAAACACAGTATTGTAGAAACATCCTGATTTTTTTAGCTGCATCAAATGGATTATTAATTTGAATAACGTGCTCTGTTGAGGGCAGGAGGCTACCATGTGGCGACTCAGTTCTATCTAAAATGCTCCCTGCATATAAAAGAAACAGTCCACCACACAATCTGGATTAACTGAAGTTTCAATTGTACCCATAGCAGAAAATGTTTAGAAACTGTACTACTTACCATGCCACCTATGCCAGGGGTTAGCTGAAGTCCACGTCCTACAGACTGCCTCCGCGGCATTGGGATTCTCTGTACGTCCAAGAAAATGTCAAACGCTTTAGTACACATTTAGGTGGGGAACCCGCAGGGCCACTGGCCAAATACACCCCAAGCTCTTAATAGCTGGCTCCTTGAAATTCCCCTTTGATGACCACCCCCCTTAAACTGAGTATACCGATAGTAAAGGTAAAGGGACCCCTGACCGTTAGGTCCAGTCGTGACCAGCTCTGGGGTTGCGGCGCTCATCTCACTTTATTGGCCGAGGGGGCCGGCGTTCAGCTTCCGGGTCATGTGGCCAGCATGACTAAGCCACTTCTGGCGAACCAGAGCAGTGCACGGAAACGCCGTTTACCTTCCCGGCAGAGCGGTACCTATTTATCTACTTGCACTTTGACGTGCTTTCGAACTGCTAGGTTGGCAGGAGCAGGGACTGAGCAATGGGAGCTCACCCCGTTGCGGGGATTCGAACCGCCAACCTTCTGATCGGCAAGTCCTAGGCTCTGTGGTTTAACCCACAGCGCCACCTGCGTGCCAGAGTATACCGATGGCACCACATAAAAACAATCAGGAGTGGCAGAACAGCTCACCATCGTAGACCATGAAAAGGAAAAACACGGCAGGCAAACATGCCCTGTTTTGCTTTCATTCTTATAGAGTAGAATTGTTGTGTTGGAAGGCACCATGAGAGTACCTAGTCCAACAACCCTGTAATGCAGGAATCTTTTTCCCAACCCCACAACCCTGAGATTAAGAGTCTCATGTTCTACTGGCTGAGCCATCCCAGCAGTCAAACGGCACCTTCCTCTTAGGAGATACAGATGCATTTGCAAAGAGAATCTAGGACTCTGGGCAAGTAACTGCAATACTTGTCCCCCTTCTAAAATAAAAGATAGCTTATTTTAGAAACAGCAACAATCCTGAAAGTTAGGACCGTTCACTTATATAACCAATTGTCTTGGACTGATTTTTTTTTTAAAAGAAAAGAATAAAGACAATTGCTCTTGCCACTGTGAAGAAATGCTATGAGGTTTCTTATCTGCTGTTCTTGCTGGGTTTTGGGTTTTTTTAAAAAGTTTAAACGGGTTACAATTTCAAAACACCCACCCACCACTAGGCAGGGGGCCTTCTTGGCAGTGGCGGCCCACCCTGTGGAACGTCCTCCCATCTGATGCCAAGGAAATAAACAACTATCTGACTTTTAGAAGACATCTGAAGGCGGTTCAGGGCAGTTCAGGGCAATTTTTAATGTTTGATGCTTTATCGTGTTTTTAATATTCTGTTGGGAGTCGCCCAGTGTGGCTGGGGAGACCTAGCCAGATGGGCGGGTATAAATAATAAATTCTTATTCTTATTCTTAGTTGTTGTTGTTGCATTCCTGAACACTTGTACAGTGGTACCTCGGGTTAAGAACTTAATTCGTTCCAGAGGTCCGCTCTTAACCTGAAAATGTATTTAACCTGAAACACTACTTTAGCTAATGGGGCCTCCCGCTGCCGCCGCACTGCCAGAGCACAATTTCTGTTCTCATCCTGAAGCAAAGTTCTTAACCCGAGGTACTATTTCAGGGTTAGTGGAGTCTGTAACCTGAAGCATCTGTAACCTGAAGCGTATGTAACCCGAGGTACCACTGTACTGCTCTTTCTGCACAAAGCGACTACCAGATTTAAGGGCAAGATAAAACATATCCAGGTATGGCAATTTATAAACACCACAGATGCTCATATTTCAGCTAAAGAGGATCCACCCAAGAACAATTTACTAAATGCACAAAATAAAATTCAGTGTCAAAGTGGTTTCTGTACCTGTACTGGTGGTCCCAGCTCCTGCGGTGGAGCAGGAATAGCGTGAATAGTCAGTCGCGGGGGCAAGGGATGAGGTCGAGGTGGCCGTGGTGTCTGTCTCTCCGAAGCAGATGTTGGCTGCTGTTCCCTCGGGCTTTCCTGAGAAAATGTAGACTCTGCTGCGCCTGAGCTCCCGTCACCTTGTAATAAAGAAATATACGTTTAGAAAAAGGCATTCGTAACCCCAAACTCTGTAGTGAATCATTTCTAGCCCTTTCACTCATCCATTTGCTGCAAAGGTGGATATAGGGCACCGTGGAATATGGATATAAAATTTACAGCATGTTACGGTTTAAGAGAAAATTATATGAAAATGATATATTGTTGATATCTAACAGTGGCAAAAATGTATAAATCTAAATCAAACAAGTGCTGGAAATGTAAAGAGATAGAAGGTTCTTTTTATCAAATGTGGTGGTCTTGTAGTATGGATAAAGCTTACTGGGAAATTATATATAATGAATTGAAAAGGATGTTCAAAATAAATCTTTGTAAAAAACCCAAAAGCTTTCTTTTGGGAATTATAGGAAGAGAACTACCTAAATTGTATAGAAATTTATTAATGTATGCTACTACAGCAGCAAGAATTCTACTTGCCCCAAAATGGAAAGAAGCAGAAATCCCAGCAAAGAATGAAGGGAAACAAAAACTTATGGAATATGCAGAAATGGTGAAACTTACCAGAAGGGTAAGAAATCAAGACAACAAAATTTTTATAAAAGAACAGAAATGGTTTCTTGAATATTTATAAATTGCAAACGGATAAAAACATTGGCAGGATTATTGTAACAACCTGCAGTTTCATAGGACTATATACTTAAAGTAGATAATTCAATGAGCAAATTAAATGAATTTGGATATGCAGAAGATATTGAAAAATAAATTTAAGGAACTGCCAAAAGAGGGGGAAGGAAGTCAAACTTTTAAACAAGGAAGAAAAAAGATATAGGGCACAATGACTGATTCCGCTGCACAGGGCGCAGAACCGGAGGGTGGGCTGCAGGGCAGGGTGTCGCAATTATGACATAGTGAACTGAACAGAATGAAAGGCGCCAAATTTTGGCCTGGCACAGGGCGCCGCTGAAATCTGAAAGGCCAAAGTCCACCCCCTGTGCAGGAGTGCAAATATCCAGAGTGTGGGGTCAGGTGGGATTACTATGAGGAATTATAAAATATGCATCAAGCTATTGTGTCCACAATGAATGCATTGTATTGACTGGGTTTGATACATTGACAATAATTTCTGTTCAAATCCCACAACCCTCTGCATCTCTGGCCATTTTCTCTACTGCCCATTTCTCTCTCTTGACAAGTCCAGTTGCTTCGGCAGGCAGGCACCTGGGTCATCAAAGACAGTGGGCAAGTTTCTTTGATGTAGGATGTTAATCTTAGGGCCAGGAAACAGATCTCACATGAAGGTGATGATGATTGTTGTCCTCCTGGCCATCCTTCTTATCATATGTATTGATTGTTTATCACCTCGGGGTTGCCAAATGTTCTCCTTTGTAGTTCTGTTCTTTGTTTACCCCAGAAATATTTGTGCTTAATTAGTTTTAGTAGTTTAACTTTCTCCCCACGTGGGTTTGTTGAAATGCTTAGAAGAAATCTGATTGGTTCTTACGAACACTCTGTAAAAAGTTCTTTTGTGAATAAAATGACCTGGGCCGAGGAGGGCTGGAGACTTAGGGAGAGACTATTATACGCACCCTTCCCAGAGTCTTGCTGGTTCAAGCCTCTGTGTGTATTCTTATTAATCAGAGTTCAATCCTTCCTTTACTTTGTGAACGCCTCACCCCTGTTTGCTGCAATGAACTTTGTTTCATTTCATTATCAGCAAAAAGGAAGCATGGAAAAGGACAGATTTTTTTGTCGAAGCGGAATTATAGCAGGACATGTTGCTTCTTCTGCCCCCACAACCCCAGAAACACAGAATTCAGTGAAAATGAGCTATACCACAATTTTGAGAGTCAGCTGCTCTCTGGCTGCTTTCCCCTCCAGCGATGCTCTCTTCCGTTTCTGTACTGGGGTCCATTCCATCAGTCCCCTGAAAGAGACCATCAAAAGATCCGAGGTACTGAGAGCTTCTTAAATTACTTTCTCTTTATGATTTTACTATCCCTTCTTTTAACCTCACAAACTATCTGCTGTGCTTTAAACCAGCCGGCAAGCTACAACCTACAATGCTATTCCTGCGATTACCTCCGGTTTTCCATTCACTTTGAGAAACATTTTCTCCTCGGGATCAAACTAGACGCACTGTCAGTATAACATGACAATTATCTGCTCAACGCCAAACACACAATTTTGCCTGCTGTTTTTACCTCTGCATCGTCCGCTTCATATCCATCATTGCCATCGACGCTCCCAGTGCCTTCGTTGCTATCATCACCTTCATCTCCCATTCCCGTGTCTTCATCTTCATCATCCTCGTCATCCTCTTCCTCGTCTTCATACTCCTAATGCAACAATTAACATTTGAGAAATTAAACAGACCCATTTTAGAATTTTGCTCAGAATCATTTGCTTTCTTGTATGAAGAAAAGTGGGACACGGTGTAAGTAATGAAACAGGACTGGGCTCTTACATGGAGTTGCGGATTATTAGCAGGGATTTAGAAGTTTTGGCCCTCGGTTGCGGTGTGCAAGGGGGAAATGCTCTTAGAGCAGGGAGTACAAAAGTGTCGCTGCCTTCTGCATTTGAGTCAAATTCACACATTTTAATGGCGGCATCAGCTAGGCTGCAGCCACGGCATACTCAACCTACACAACTCTAGATCCCTCTTCCAGACCCTTATGTACCTGATAATAATTAAGAACTGTATTTAAAAAAAGGGAAGGGGGACCAAAATATCATTCTAAATTTTCTGCAAACTATATCCGATTCAGGTAGTAAATATTTAACGCTTAGGGGAACAGTGAATATTTAAACATGCACAGCCTTCTTTTTCTTGGTGTGCAGCGAGGAAGATAAGAGTTTAAGGTTAACTGCCTTATTGGCTTAGAAAAGTACTCTTCTGCTAGTCTAAGGCATTTTAAGATGTGCAATACACACTTTTACAGGGAACGCAAAACAACAACAACAACCCACAACCAATATCAAACACTCTTGAAAAGGACTGTAGAGCCCTAGTAATTTATGTGCGACAAACGAGTAGCAACTTATGCTGTGTAGAAATATCATTTATATTTTACAAAACACACACACACATACTTCTGCTTCGCCATCGTTTTCTTCATCCTCATCCTCTTCATCGTCACTGTCGATAACAATGACATCATCTCTCTTGCCCTGGCCATCCTGGGAAGATGTCGTGTTCTGCTGATCTGACTGAAGATCTATTGGTGGGGACTGAGAAGTCTCCTCACTGTCTTCCATGGGTGTGTAGTCCCCTTGTGTTACACCCTAAGTCAAGACAAATTGAATAAAACCCAAAGTAATGCCAACAGGAGGAGTACCTCCAGGATTTAAAGCCGTTTGCCATATGCCGATATTATATGAAAAGTCTATGTGATCTGATTTTGAGCCAAAATTTCTAGTTTGCCAACCAGAAAGACTTGAAGTGTGTCAATACTCCGGATCCTATTGTCAGTGTAATCAAAGTTTACTTTAGCTGGGACTATTACTTGCCAGGAAGCTTTCTTTCTTTCTTTCTTGTGCTGTTTATTGCAAAAGAAGCAAGAATACTATTCTGAGGGCATACACTGTATATCTGGAGAACCTTGGTCAGAAAAAAAGCACTGTTCAGGCTTCTTGCTCAAGAGGACGCTTATTTAATATTTTCCCCCCTGAACTCTGTAAGGAAGACCCTGCTAATAATAGCATGCAATAAGAAGCTTAAAGTTTTCCTTACTTTTAGGCATTTGAAAACAGAGCATGCACAACTGCATGAAGATCTGTGAATAACCCAATTCACAGTAACATAACATGCTCCTTTTCAGTACAGCTAGATTGTGTTTGTGACTAAGTTAAATTAAAACTGAGCAACAAACGCTGTCACGTAAAAACTTCACAAACATTTATGGTTCAGAACGGGAAGCACTTCAAGGGTGTCTATTGCAGTGGAAGTACAGCTGATATTATCTTTCGGAACATCCGACAGACGACATGCCTCTTAAAGCAAAGTAGAATTTTACTATGAGCCACCTGGGAATGTTTATAGTACTAGTGGAACTGTGTGTCAGCCAATAATGTAAAAGGGTAATGTGGCCCTTTAAATCTTCCCATCAGAACCTCCCTCCCCCAGTAGAATATTCACCATTGAATTCTACAGAAACCTTCCTATTGATCATCACTACAGTGCCGTGGGACGCGGGTGGTGCTGTGGGTTAAACCACAGAGCCTAGGACGTGCCGATCAGAAGGTCGGTGGTTCAAATCCCCGTGATGGGGTGAGCTCCTGTTGCTTGGTCCCTGCTCCTGCCAACCTAGCAGTTTGAAAGCACGTCAAAGTGCAAATAGATAAATAGGTACTGCTCCGGCAGGAAGGTAAATGGCGTTTCCGTTCGCTACTCTGGTTTTGCCAGAAGCGGCTTAGTCATGCTAGCTACATGACCCGGAAGCTGTCTGCGAACAAATGCCGGCTCCCTCGGCCGGTAAAGCGAGATGAGCGCCGCAACCCCAGAGTTGTCCACAACTGGACCTAACAGTCGGGGGTCACTTTACCTTTACAGTTGGGTGCATCTTTCATTGCAAAAGTAGAAGTGCTCTCTACTGGTCAGAAATTTAGCTTTATAGCTAAATATAAAGGAACTGGATTGGTCTGAAGCAGAGGCGTGGCTTGCTAGCCGGCACCCGGAACAGCGGGGGCGGCGTGATCCACCCACGGGGACAGGGCAATCCACCCAGGGGGGTGCTGCTGGGATCCGTGCACAGGACGCTGCCGTGATTTGCCCAAGGGGGTGCTGCCGTGATCCACGCATGGGCTGTATCCTTCAGGGGTTTGGCATCCCCTCAGGGATGACACCCAGGGCGACCCCCCCCCCGCCCTGCTTAGCCTCCAGTCTGAAGAAATGTGCCCAGCACACTCTTTTTTACTATTCCTCCTGCCAGCAGATCACACCGTCAAAGAAGGTCAGAGGACTCTGGAGCAGTGCCATCTTGGGAACCCCAGCCCAGCTCATGCACACAGGCTTTTCTGAATCCTGCCATGGCATAAGCATGAGATGCAAAATGTTCCCCTGGTTAGAGAAAGACTTGCTTACTTCTCCAATGGAATCCTGATAATCCTGATTGTAGGCTTGAGCTTCTATTTCTCCATCTGTGCTTTCTTCCGCAGTCACTTCCTCCTGAAACATGATGTCAATTTGTTAACACTAATTTAAGGGACAGATGATGGGGAAAACGTCAAGATCACCTGCAATACATGCCATGCATATAATGTTCTACTTGGGTTTCTTCACTGTACAAGGCAAAAACATAGCAGCAAATCTTTAAGCAACTAGAGTGGTACCTCTGGTTACGTACTTAATTCGTTCCGGAGGTCCATTCTTAACCTGAAACTGTTCTTAACCTGAAGCACCGCTTTAGCTAATGGGGCCTCCTGCTGTCGCTGCGCAATTTCTGTTCTCATCCTGAAGCAAAGATCTTAACCCGAGGTACTATTTCTGGGTTAGCGGAGTGTGTAACCTGAAGCGTATGTAACCGGAGGTACCACTGTATTCCACTTATCTACGAGAACCAACTCAAAATTCACACTAAAGTCAATGCTCTACGATCTATGTAGTTATGAACAGAACAGAAAAAAAAACCCAATCATCAAGAAGAAGATTTTTCACATCTTCTAGAGTTCATTATTGCACAAATGTGATTTATTTCTTATTTACACTAAGGGCTTGCTCAAAACAGGAATGCGGATCGTTTGACCTGCAACTACTTGATTACTCATCATTTGATGTCTGGCAGTTGAAAGTGTGTCATGATTTCAGTGACAAGTATTACATTTGAAAAGACACCAAGTATGATGCTCTGTATCCCTGGAACAAAGTAGATGTGATGTTAATTCCATGAATGTAATTCAAATTGCATGTAATTTGGCATGTACATAGACGATCAGGCCAATGCTGAGCAGCCTCAGGGCTCTTTCGTGACCAAGTTCCTGACCAAATATCATGTCTCTACAGCTGCTATCTGCATTTCTAAGGAAACCTTCATTGGTGGCAATAAAATTTCTCTTGGAAATGGAAATACTGTAGCAGCTTTGAAGAGGGAATTTTTTGTCAAGGCAATGGAAGCGAGAAATTCCCCGTCCCCATTCCCAATGGTGCTCAGCCTTTCCTCAGCACCTGATATTTACGTAACAAAAAAATGTGCACACAATTCACATCACTTCTAGTTTGACCCAGTGAAGGTTCACACACACCATACAGGTATCATGGAAATTTGCACACTAAAAATGAGAAGCCTGCGGTCAAATACAAGCAGAACAACCCAACCTAGCCAACAGAACCTGCTAATTGTATTTGACACTGGGTGATGTGACAGGTTTGTCACCACCCATTCCAAATGCTTCAGAGCTTTTAAAAGCCAGCTTTCTGGGACAGTTTTCCTTCTTCTTCTAGCCCAGTTGCGATACCCATAACCAAACACAACTAAGTTAGTGCCGTTCTTCTTCTTACAAACCTCTGGCCCAACTCTTTGAACACTTCTCATTTTCTTTGTAAGAGGCATATCAACCATCTCCTCAGGAATTTGGTCCGAGTTTTCAACTGTGCTGTCATCTTCTTCTTCGCGGGAGCGTTTGGGTAAAGAAGAACTTGGTGTAGCTGAAACTTAAGGAGAAAATTTCATTAAATTCAAAACACACTTTGCCCAAGGCACAAAGAAAAACAAACAATTATGGCTTTCTTTCTTGAGGAGCACCTTAATGACTGATGCTGGCACTTTAAAATTACTTCTTTTAATTCTAATTCAAAATTATATATTTAAATAAAAAACAAAGTTTATTTAGTGCTTTCCCCAAGCAAAACTGGCCAGGTTAAGTCCTTAATGCTTCTAATCTAGGAAATTTAACCAACCTGTGCCAAATACTGCTGTTGAAGTAGATGGTCTTTCTATCTGTGAGGTCTGCACCACCTCCAAAATTGTGGGGGGTGGATCTTGAGTGGCTGGTTCTATCTGAGGATGGCTCTGCTGAGTGGGCTGAACAAAAGCTGTCGCTTGAGTTTGCTGCTGAACTGTCAAGATGGGCTGGGAGAGAGAGGTCTGGACGTTGGGGCTCGTGGAGCGCACAGATCCACTTGTGCTTCCATAGACTGGAACATGTTCGACTGGTCCTTCCGACTGCATAGCTGAAATAAAATTGTTGTAATTGTTAGTTCCAGCCACGTAATAATCAACCTTTTCAAAAATGAGAAAGCTGTAGCTGTGGCCCGGGGTTCAGGCTGGTACCCAGCTCTGAAATAAATTCCATCTCACTTCCTTTTATTTAAGGTGAGCGGCGCTGACAACAAAATCAAGTGAAATGTGTCACAACCTATAGACTAGGGGACAGTCCTTTCTACAAACCAGAATTGTACATTTCAGCTGTATGAAAGTTAACGTGCATGCTACTTTAATGAACGTGACAAACCCATCGCCTGCCTACTACAGGATTATTCTTTTCTATTTACTACCTTTGAGAAGACTAATGGATCTAGGAATTTCTGTGTACTGTTCCTCACTTCCTGTTTCTTTCCCTTTGGCATTTTCAAAATTCAAACTGGTTTTTGCAACTACAGTGGAAGCTTTCCATTTCTACAAAAGATTTTCAGGATTTAATTTTTAAGAAGAGCACTGAGGTTCCACAAAATCCTTGATATAGGAACATCCCAAGAACCGGGATTGCAACCATGAAGATTCCACCCTAAGCCAGTGCTTTTTTCCTAAAAAAATGTTTTGGGGTACTCTCATTTTGACTCAAGAAAATCACCATTTTATAGTTGAAATTGGGGGGAAACCCACAGTAAATGGATAAAAGTACAAAGATTCACAAAATGTTTAGGGGTATGTGTCCCCCTGCGTCCCCCCAGAAAAAAGCACCACCTAGGGCACTTTATGTTATGATGTTCATTCTATCAAATCCCAACCTCAACCATCAGAAGAGTTTCTTCGCTTTATGAATTGAATGGCTTCACAAACAGTACAGGAGGCAAAATATGCCTCTGTGTTCTAATGCTTTTGATGCAGTGGCATTGTGATGGCCTGGGATTCGGACTCGGAGGCTGAACCCGAGGGGTCCCAGCCTGCACAGGATTCCCCGCCTCCAGAACCAGCTGAGCCGGGGCTGGGGCTTGAGCCTGAAGGGTCCTCACCTGTGCTGGATCCTCAGGTGCAGGCATCAGCTGAGTCTGGTCTTGCTCCTGAGGTGATGGAGGACCCATTGCCTGCAGGTGCTCCACTCTCAGCCCCGTCAGAGGAAGCTGAGGCTGCCTCTGGGTCTGGTAACCCTCCAGCCTCTCCTGAGCTTCGCTCCTCCCGAACCAAGTTCCTGCAGGAGGAGTGCTCGCCTCCAGGCCAGGAGAGGCGAATCATCTGAGGATCGGGGCCGCCCTATGCCTTGGGGCAGATAAAAGCCGGCCAGCCCCAGTCCCAAGTTGCGGGAGCAACATTGTTGGTTGCTAGCTCCTGCCCGAACCCTGTCCTGCTTTCCTGCCTGAGCTCCTGACCCACCCGAGCTCCCTGATTGCATGCCTGTCCCTGACTTCACCCGATTCCCTGCCCTGCACCCAGCTTCAGCTACTATGGACTGCCTCCACGTTGCACCTTTGACCACGGACCGGACTTGGACCTCGCCTCTCGGGTAACCCACGGGACCAGCACAGGCATATAGAATCCTAGAAATTGCACATTAAAAAAATCACTGTTCACCATGTACATTGTTAAGCCTTTTGATCAGTAATGTACCTTCCTGAGTTTCCACCTGTGTTGTCGGCATAACTGTGGCTGTTGGGGTAGATGTAGGATTTGTGACAGTTGTCGGAGTCAGCATTGGGCGGATGCTGGCCCTTGGGGTCGATTTGTTCCCAGCTATTGCAGCTGCTGTCACTTTGCTTGGAGTAGATACAACAGGAGTTGGTTTGATGTTGGCCGTCGGTGGATCTGAAGTACTAGCACTAGATAAAAGTCAAAGTTGTATGTGTTAGATATTGTTCTAAATATATGCAAATAAGTACAATGTAAGCAGTCTTCACTGGAGGTAAAGGTAAAGGACCCCTGGGTGGTTAAGTCCAGTCAAAGGTGACTATGGGGTTGCGGCGCTCAATAGGACTTACACCCTAGTAAACGTGTTTAGGATTACAGCCTAATCTGAGCGAAGGGCAAATTTCCAGAGAGATGGCCATGTTAGTCTGTAAGCAAAGGCAACTGGCAACAGCATGCCTTGTGGCCTTTAAATGCCCTTAAATGAATTATAGCCCTATCCAGTCATTCACAACATTCAAAATGGAGGAATCACGGGTGTCCTAAAGATTTTTTGTCCCCCACCACTTTTAGTACACTTTTATGACTTCTATCTCATTCTCTAGTCCTTTGCTTAGTTTGCCCTTCCTCTAGCAACTAGGGAAGCAACTTTCCTGCGGTAGGTTCATCAGAGATCAGGTATTTGCTAGAAGTTATTTTCTGCAAACAATACTACACAACAAACATTCGTTCTTCCATTATTTTTTAACCCAAAGCATCCTTGTATGGGCAAACTTGCACCACAACCCAATGCTTATTTTCTTAGAAACACGTTCTACAAACGCGAGGGAGCTGGCGTTTGTCCGCAGACAGCTTTCCGGGTCATGTGGCCAGCATGACTAAACCGCTTCTGGCACAATAGGACATTGTGACGAGCACCAGAGCCCATGGAAATGCTGTTTACCTTCCTGCCACAGTGGTACCTATTTATCTACTCGTGCTGGTATGCTTTCAAATTGCTAGGTTGGCAGGAGCTGGGACAGAGCAACAGGAGCTCACTACCACCGTGGGGATTCGAACCCCCGACCTTCCAATTGGCAAGCCCAAGAGGCTCAGTTTAGACCACAGTGCCACCCGCGTCCCTAATGTGTAGAACAGAGGCGGCTATAATGTATAAAGTATCTAGGCTCCCCACCCAGCCCATTCCCTTCTACCAGTCCCTCAGCTGATCAAGCCCCCAGGAGAGGGCTTCGTTAAACGGCTGCCCACCCCTCAGTGGAGCAGTTAACAAAGCCACCCCCCCATCAAGGCAATTTGAGCTGGTGATAGATACTGGTGATAGATAGGGTTCCAGGCTGCTGCCAGCACAGTACAGGCTGGCAAGGGGGAAATGAGCTGTGCTGCCATTGGCCGGGGAGCCGCAATATACCACCAGCTCAGAAAGTTGGAAACCTGTATGGCGGTTTGACCGCCATACCGGTTTCAGACAATTAAGTTTGTATCGCTCTGTGCTAGTAGCAGCTTAAAAAACAAGAGTGGGAAGGATTCAAAGAGATATGAAGGAATGAACACAAGAACTCACATTCCTCTGTCACCTGCAGCAGGAGTTGACTTGAGGGTGATCTGTCTCTGCTGTTCTGGAGCCTATTGGACAAAATGCTTCAGTAAGCCACAGGATTCAAAATATCAGCGCAAATGATTGTATGAAATAGCACCTAAGTCTTGCATTCTACTGAATTATTATCAGAATATTGACGTTTGTGTTTTTATTACAGATTTATTTGAGACAATGAATTATCAGAAGGTAGTGGACTCTTCCTCATTGCAGGTTTTTAAGCAGAAACTGGCTATTCATTTGTCATGGACTACAGGAAGTTGGACCAGATTTCCCTTAGGGTCCCTTCCAACTCAACAATTCTATGATTCTATGCCATCTTCAAAAATCCATACCCCCTCAACCACCACAACTAATCTAGTAGCAGCTTTGGTGGATGGGAATGTGGTATCAAACTACAAAACTGCAGCTGCACAAACTGTCTACCTTATCAGGAAAAAAAAGGTAAAGGACCCCTGGACGGTTAAGTCCAGTCAAAGGCGACTATGGGGTTGTGGCTTTCAGGCCGAAGGAGCCGGCGTTTGTCCACAGACAGCTTTCCAGATCATGCGGCCAGCAGGACTAAACCGCTTCTGGCGCAATGGAACACTGTGACGGAAACCAGAGCGCACGGAAACGCCGTTCACCTTCCCACTGCAGCGGTATCTATTTATCTACTTGCACTGGTGTACTTTCGAACTGCTAGGTTGGCAGGAGCTGGTACAGAGCAACAGGAGCTCATTTCATTGCATGGATTTGAACCGCCGACCTTCCAATTGGCAAACCCAAGAGGCTCAGTGGTTTAGACCACAGCACCACCCGCGTCCCTACCTTATTGGTAGATTCTGCTGGCTCATCTCGCTGCTCGTGGTGCCTCTCTTGCTGCTCTCGGAGCTCTCTCTCTAGGCGGCAAATGCGGCCTTCATACTGCGATTTAAGTGCGCTCATCCGCACTTCCAACTCAGTCTTCTGCTCTTCCAGGGCACTACTCTTTTGTTTCCACTCCTCGCTTTCTTTGGTCAGCTGTTCCTTTGCACCTGAATTAAAGTATAGGAAGGCAAGTCGAAACTCCTTACTATGTCTCTTTATACAGGAATTCTGAAAACAGCATTTTCATGAAGAGCTCTGTCCCTGCAGGTTCCCTAATACAGTGGTACCTCGGATTACATACGCTTCAGGTTACATATGCTTCAGGTTACAGACTCCTCTAACCCAGAAATAGTAGCTTGGGTTAAGAACTTTGCTTCAGGATTAGAACAGAAATCGGGCTCCGGCGGCGCAGCGGCAGCAGGAGGCCCCTTAGCTAAAGTGGTGCTTCAGGTTAAGAACAGTTTCAGGTTAAGAACGGACCTCCGGAACGAATTAAGTACTTAACCCGAGGTACCACTGTATTCAACATTTCCATTTTAACATGGCGTTATGCAAATATTCAAGTGCTACATTGAGAGGGGACTGGGATCAGGACCCCCCTCCAATCCAAAATCCATGCCGGGTACAGTGGTGCCTCGCTAGACGAAAAGAATCCGTTCCGCGATTCTCTTCGTCTAGCGGTTTTTTCGTCTTGCGAAGCAAGCCCATTGACAGCTTAGCGGATTAGCGCTACAGCTGTCAAGCGGCTTTTCATGATCAGCTGTTAAGCGGCTTATCAGCGGAACAGCTGATAAGCGGCTTAGCGCTTAGGAAAAGGGCGGAAAAAGCGAAAAAAACCCCGCGGGGGGACGCAAGATTTTTTCGTTTTGCGAAGCAACCCCATAGGGTAATTCGTTTTGCGAAGCGCCTCCAAAACGGAAAACCCTTTCGTCTAGTGGGTTTTCCGTCTTGCGAGGCGTTCGTCTTGCGGGGCACCACTGTATTATATCTGCACAGTGGCCTGAGTGTGTAGGCTCAAACCATGCAAGCAGAACACCACTCAAGAGTACGCAGCCTGCAAGTTTCCATCAACATGTGCTGACCTCTATATATAGGGCCCTTGCATTAACAGAATACTGATACCAATCACAAATGACTCCTACCCAGACGTGGGGCCGGCTCAAATCTGCCATCTCTGGGAGACGAGTGTCCCTTAATTCTGGCTCTGGCTCTACCAGGAAACCAGAGTCTGAAAACAGCTCTGGCCTAATCAGTAAACAGATATAGCTGCTTTTCTCCTCTTCATGCTACAGCACTTAGCTTAGCAGAAGAATGATTTTTTTTTTCTTGCAGGTTCCTGCAAGCTTAACTATGCTCATTAGTCCTGCTGGGACAACAGGCTCCCAGTTTTGTTTCTACTGTGAAATAATGCAGCATTCAATGCATGGCTATCAGATGGGCTTGTGTGCTGGCACTGTTCCCTATCCCCTTGCCAAAAACAACTCCTGATTATTTGGATAGGGCTAAGCCACATTTACAAAAGCAGAAGCAACTAAAGCATGGAATATTTTAGGAGAAGAAAATAGGATTAGATATGATGCCATGTGCATCTGTCTGTTTATGCACACACACTTTTGAAATCATTTTGTGAACCTGACGAAGTGGGCTCTCTCTTATGTAAGCTTCTACCTTGATCAAATAGCTGGAACCTTAAAGGTAAAGGTAAAGGGACCCCTGACCATTAGGTCCAGTCATGACCGACTCTGGGGTTGTGCGCTCATCTCGCTTTACTGGCCGAGGGAGCCGGCTTTGGCCTCAGACAGCTTCCAGGTCATGTGGCCAGCATGACTAAGCCGCTTCTGGTGAACCAGAGCAGCGCACGGAAACGCCCTTTACCTTCCCGCTGGAGTGGTACCTATTTATCTACTTGCACTTTTGACGTGCTTTCGAACTGCTAGGTTGGCAGGAGCAGGGACCGAGCAACGGGAGCTCACCCCGTCGCGGGGATTTGAACCGCCGACCTTCTGATCGGCATGTCCTAGGCTCTGTGGTTTAACCTACAGCGCCACTCGTGTCCCGTAAGCTGGAACCTTATGGCAACATAAAAACCTAACGCCAAAGAACTAAAAATGGCAACTGCTTTGAATGAGCTGCCAGGCAATTCACCTGCTAACTGTGCAATCCTCTGCTTGGCAGCCAGAAGCGTCTTCTTCATCTTCTCCTCCTTCTCAGCAACCTGCTGCCTGAGCTGCTCCTCTTGTGATGTTTTTTCCTGCAGATCTTGCTGAAGACGGGAAGCCTCCGACTGAAGCTGGGCTACCTGTTCCTGGAGATTTTTTACTTCGGTGTCCTTCTCGCTGAGCGTCTACAGAAAGGAAGACATGGAAACTTCAGGATACAGAATTGCTTTCAATCGCTGGGTGATGAGTGAAGTAGTGCAAGCTTTCTATGAGAAGATCCTAGACAATCTAAGAGCTGTAAGAGCATAGGGTGTTTGAATCTGAGTATACTGTAAAGGGGGGACGCGGGTGGCTGTGGGTTAAACCACAGAGCCTAGGACTTGCCAATCAGAAGGTCGGCGGTTCAAATCCCCACGATGGGGTGAGCTCCCGTTGCTCGGTCCCAGCTCCTGCCCACCTAGCAGTTTGAAAGCACGTCAAGTGCAAGTAGATAAATAGGTACCGCTCTGGTGGGAAGGTAAACGGCGTTTCCGTGCGCTGCTCTGGTTCGCCAGAAGCGGCTTAGTCATGCTGGCCACATGACCTGGAAGCTGTACACCGGCTCCCTCAGCCAATAAAGTGAGATGAGCGCCGCAACCCCAGAGTCAGTCATGACTGGACCTAATGGTCAGGGGTTCCTTTACCTTTATACTGTAAAGGTAACTTCTCCCTGTGGTGTAATGTTTTCTGCAACACTTACAAACGATTTTCTATGGCATTTTTTCACCACTACCTACTCTTCCCCAATGATTTCAAGGCAGCACACCTGGGAATATCCCTTTAAGGCAGGTTAAGCTGAAACAGCATGACTGGGCCAAACCTCACAGCCATCCAGGGATCTAAACTTGGTCCCCCATCATACAAGCACAACATCCCACTTCAATCTTTTTACTAAGCTGATTATTCATTTTTGGGAGTTGGCTACAGACACATATGGACCTCAGAAAAGTCTCTCCCACCTTCTGTAAATTTTCAATCTGTCCTTCCAAGGCTTTTATCTTGGTCTCAGCTTGGCTCAGAGCTTCTTTCACTTCTTGAATTTCTTTGTCTGAAACATGTTGCTCTTGCTGTTCTGCAAAAGACTGAGTTGATGCTTCTGCAATCACCTAAAATTTTGGAAAGTAAACATCTGCATTGGTGAATGGGATCAGTATTATGCAAGCTATTAACCAAAATTACAACAGCTTGTACATTCAATAATAATAATAATGATAATAATAATAATAATAATAATTTATTTTTTATACCCCGCACATCTGGCTGGGTCTCCCCAGCCACTCTGGGCGGCTCCCAACAAAATATTAAACAGAATAAAACTTCAAACATTCTACATTCCTACAGCCTCCCCAGACTAAAGCACAATTTTCAAAAATTAAGACTAGCTGAATTTACAAAAATCTAATATGGAAGAGCTCTTCCATTTTACTTATCAGAAGTTAAAACCTACCTTGTCATGTTGTGCTTTCAGCTCTTCATACTGAGTCTTGTATCTACGTCCAATTTTCTTGACCTGTGTTATCGTTTTAACTTTCTCTTGGATGTCAGCCAGTTTAATGTCCAAATCTTTCTGAAGGGTGTCCTTTTCGTTTTTCGTTTTTGCCAGATCTTCTCGGAGGGTCTGGACCAGATTCTGACTTGTTGTCAGTGAAGCATTTGACCTTAACAAAAATTGAAAGAACTTCTAACACAACGGAAATCAATGAGAGCTACTTTCTGTATACTGCTGCCTTTTATTATTGGAAAATGCGAGCAGTTTAAGAGAGGTATGGAAATAAAAATTAAGGGTCCTTGCTTATGGTATGAATCCACTGCTGCTGCTACTACCAACACCTGTGGTAAAGGCTAAACAAATATATCAGGATTAGAATTGTCAAGACACCCCATTAACTGCTGAACAAGAACTTAATGTTGATAGGAAAGGGTGCTTCTACTATCAAGTATTTGGCATCTCCAAAATTTTAAGACATTCCCTGAAGTTTACCTTGCAATTTCTGCTTTAAGCCTGCCTATGTCTTCACTCATCTGCTGTATGCGTTTGGTGTTCACCTCCTTCTCCGAAAGAAGCTTCCGATACTCTTCAATATCTGTATCTTTTTGTTGGCTCAATAAATGCTGCAAGAAGAAATTTACCTATGTGAGAGCTTATTCTTTTCTCCAATTTATCTTATTCATCTGGTTTCTTTCGTATATTTATACTGCACTTAGTATCAGCAGAGTATTTAAGTGGTTTATAGAAAGATAACAAATACAATACAAATATATAGCTATACATACAAAGCGAAACTAAAAAAACCCTTCAAAATATAAAACACAGTCATACCTCGGGTTGAAGTAGCTTCAGGTTAAGCCTTTTCGGGCTGTGCTCCATGGCGACCCAGAAGTAACAGAGTGCGTTACTTCCGGGTTTTGCCGCTCGTGCGGACGCTCAAAATGATGTCACGCGCATGCACGGAAGCGGCGAATCACAACCCGTGGGTTGCGTTTGCTTCAGGATGTGAATGGGGTTCCGGAATAGATCCCGTTTGCATCCAGAAGTACCATTGTATCCACAAAGCAAAAACACACAGCAACACACATTCTGAAAACTTCATGTGATTCAGGACTGCTGCCTACTTGTAATTGCCTAAAGGAAGAGAAAAATCCCTTTCCTCTTCATCCTCCCTCACTCTGATCAATACTTATCTTTCTAGGAGCACCCAATAATATTTACCTTTGTGCAGATATCCCTCCTCATGCCATTTAGCTTTTCCTAAATGCTTCCCTTCTTCCTGTCTAAGCAAAAGTGTAAATTTGCCCCAAATCTTATACCATATCTATTGTCTTATTCCCCTTTCTTGGTCTTCTATTATAGAACATTTTCACCCATCTTGGAGTGGGGGCCTCCTTATTGTACTCTGGAGAAATGTCCTGTTGAGGCATTGCAAAACAATAGTCCTTGAATCTAAGGTAAGCTCACCTGGGTCCGTGCTTTCCAGCGTTTGACATCCTCTTCCAAAAGCTTCTTCTCTGCTTGAAGCATCCCACTCTTCTCACTCAGTTCAGCATTAGACTCTTGCAAAGGCAGGATATCAGCTTCCAGTTTACGCACCTGAACACATAAAGGTTTAGAAGTTACTTCCGAGTGACTTTGTTTCCTGGTACAGCCAAAATCTTCACATCCAGAGTTTAACGTCGTAGCTCACTGAATGAACAGCTCCTTGATTTGAACCTTTCAAAGGTCTCAAATTACTGTAGGTTGTAAATTATGGTTTGACACAGTGGGAGCTAAGTGTATATTCTGTAATTTCTCATTTTGTGGTTTTCAGTGTTTTAGGGTTTTGAAAGCTAGATTTAAAATTCATACTGACTTTTGCCTGCATCTGCTGCAGTTCCTGTTCCAGTCTCTCTTTCTCCTCCCTCAGCATCTTGTTGGTTTCTATCAAAACATTCATGGTCTCAGTCTTCTTCATTAGTTCTTCATGCTGAGCAATTGTTTTCGCTGTCACCTAAAATTCAACACAACAGTGAAATCCCAAACATGTGTATCAATATCCACGTTTTCAGGAAGATGCGACCTGGAGTGCCATTGTTATTTCCTTGGGAAACTATTAAGTGTGTTCATTAACTCTGTTAACTCGGCAAAGTTAACTGTCAGAGTGAGCAATATATATAATAAAAGGTTTAAAAAAAGGTAAAGGACCCCTGGATGGTTAAGTCCAGTCAAAGGTGACTATGGGGTTGCGGCACTCATCTCGCTTTCAGGCCAAGGGAGCCAGCATTTGTCCACAGAAAGCTTTCCATGTCACGAGGCCAGCATGACTAAACTGCTTCTGGCGCAATAGGACACCGTGATGGAAACCAGAGCGCATGGAAATGCTGTTTAACTTTCTGCCACAGTGGTACCTATTGATCTACTTGCACTGGCATGCTTTTGAACTGCTAGGTTGGCAGGAGCTGGGACAGAGCAACAGGAGCTTACTCCATTGTGGGGATTCAAACTGCTGATCTTCTGATCGGCAAGCCCAGCGTTTTAGACTGCAGTGCCACCCGCATATAATATACACAATTCTCAAACATGAAAGGCCACTGTGGTATCTAACAAGGTTCTCCTACTCCAGGCCCTTACCAGGTGTCTGTAGTGATCAGCCTCTGGCCCATTACATGAATACAGTGGTTTCAAAACTATCTATAGCTCTATCAATGAACATCTCTGCTGCACAAACATTCTGAAGCATCCATTTGTCACAGTCAGTTCACATAGAACAGTAGCCTGGGTTTTGACCCATATGAATTGTGGGTTCATTGCATGAACACAGCCCACACTCTTTGTGGCTTTGCAATTGACCAGTGGTCTTCCGGGGAATCTTGGCCAACACCGCCAATCTTCTCAGAGGAATCTCATTGTTTTCTAAAGAAGCCAACTTAAATCTAAGCATTCATCTTCACTTCAAACACCAGATGTTTTGGCACAGGCAAATTATCTCAGATTCTTTGTATGTAACAATAGTTGTGTTTCTGAAAGCAAGCCAGAGGTGTTCTCTAGATATTACCAACAAAACAAGCAGAACTCCTAATAAACTGCATGTCTGTCAATAGGACAGGAATGTTTCCAGGAGGATCCTGAAGTGTCAAATACACAAAGGAAAATACTTCTGTTAATTTCTAACCAAAGGTGACCATGGGCACACGTATACATACCTGCACTTTCTCTCTCTCTGCATTCAGACTTTCCTGCAACTGTTGGAGCTCCCTTTCCAAATGTTCCACCCTCTGGCGGTACCGTAAGCTCTCCACTTGTGCCACCTCAAACCTCGTTTCTGCAATCTCCTTCTCTCTGCGTATAAACCTGTGGTGGAAAGAAGCACTACTTGAAATTAAATGCCTCAACAAAACACGGTTTAGCCCGCAAAGCTAAAAATTGCTGGGTTTTAAAGGGAAGTTGGAAAACATGACCCCTGGGCCAATCGATATTGGGATTTGTTTCGGCCCTATAATGTTATTACAGGCAAATGCAGACACAGTGCGAGATCATGTAGTTTAGGATCTGAAAGTGGGTTGTCAGACTATCCTATGTTACTAGTGTGTTTGTGTGTGCATTGCTACCCTTGGTTAAGGTTTAAGCCATGTTTCTGAATTGGAGTTTAGGAGCACCCTTCAGTGAGGAATGGCCACATAAGATACCCAAGAGGTGGAAGACACATGGGGCGAGGATTTGAGTGCAAAAAAGGAGTGCGTCTACAATCCTGCTTCTTCTTCCTGACCCCTAGAATACGGCTCTTTCAACTGCTTCAGAAAAATCACAATTGTTTCAATGAAGGTAGGAAAGCAAACAGGATTCTTGAAGAGCCATCTGCTTACCACAAAAGCCTACCCCCTGACTTCGACCACAAGGTGGAGCAAAATCTCAACCAGATGACCTTCTATACCAATGGGAAGAAGTTTTGGTTTTGTCAAATCTGCTCAAATACTAGGCATTTCAAAAATCCCCCTGAAACATTTGCAAATGGGCCCTGAAGAAGGGTACAGGTAATATTTTGTTGGGAGCCACCCAGAGTGGCTGGGGCAACCCAGTCAAATGGGCAGCTTCTAACAGTAATAATAAAGATGGTGCTCTCCCCAGATGTTGTGGATTATAGACTTTATCATCACATGCCCTGTTCTCTGGGGATTTGTAGTCCACATTTTCTGGAGCTTACCCACTTTGTGCACTCCTGTTGTTCATTACTTTGCCAATTAAATATATAACAATAATAATAATAATAATAATAATAATAATAATTTTTTTTATATATCCCACCCTTCCTGGTTTAAAAACCGGGCTCTGGGTGGCTAACAACAAATATAAAACATTGATTAAAATGTGACTTAATAACAGCATAAAATACAACATCAAATGTAACATCAATATCAATAAAATTCAAAAATTCAGGGGTCATTTTGGGGAAAAACAAAACAAAACAAAACAAAACAAAACCACCCCAGTCAGTAGACATCAAATGATCACCAGGGCTAACTGGCCAAGTTGGTCCTACTAGGGCCAGCAAGGAGACCAGGGAAGAATTTAAATGTGGGGTGCCAGAAAGGGTTTCTTCATAGAAGAGGAAAGGGAGAAGGAAATAGAGGATCAGGCTCATTCAAATTGAAGGCCAGGCAGAATAGCCCTGTCTTACAGGCCCTGCGGAAGGAGATCAAGGCCTGCAGGGCCCTAGTCTCGTGGGACAGAGCATTCCACCAGGTCGGACCCGTCACTGAAAAAGCCCTGGCCCTGGTGGAGGACAGTCTGGCTTCCTAGGGCCTGGGAATGACATCAGATCCATACACTAAATAACACAAACCTGAGAATTTCCACTATCTGTTCTTGTGATTTTCCTTCTTCAGTGAGAGACACATTTAATGCTCCTGGCATGCCTTCCTTCATTGAAGACATCATCTTGTCGCTGAGAGTTTCCAGCTGTTCATGCAACAGTCTGTTCTGTTTTTCTAAGTCTTCACAGCGAGAAGCCAGCTTAGAAGCTTCATCCTTTAAGAGAAGATTTTATTTTATTTTTTAATGTCACCTGCTTTCAGGATTTCACATACAGTATGTGTAAAACTTGTACAGTCGGAAAAGTTACCTTTAGCATTCTCTCTCTCTCTTCCCACGAAGCTCTGCTCTCTCGCAATGCAGCTTCTGCTTTCTGGGCAGCTTCTTCCAATTGCTGCTTTATTGTGGAGTTCTTAGCAACTTGTTCTTTGGCAGCCTGCAAGGCTTCAACATCAGAGGCATGAAGCATCAGCTCCCGCTCATATTTATTCTGCGCTTCCGCTGCTATCTTGGCCTGTAAAAAAACAACACCCAGCTATCACCACTTCTGAACTTTTAAGGAATTCAATTCACTTTATTTGGCCCCCCGCACTTTAAAGGTTCTCATTTTGTCACTAAAGTGATGTGTAAGTTAAGTGGGGAAAACAAAACCCAGCCCATTCCAAGCAGCCTTGCTGGTTCTCCTAAAATTTAGGATACAAGAGATTTCCACCACTGCATTCTAGATTAGACAGATTTATTTTTTGTAGCAGGAGCCCACTGATTACATAAGCTTGCATACAAGTTCCCAAGCGATATAGCATTACAGTGTCATTCTAACAAAAAGGAATATGACACTGATGCTTCACATTTTCAATGAGTGCAGACCAACATGCAATAAACTAAACATTCAATTACAGTGGTACCATAATCGGTTCCGGAGGTCCGCTCGTAAACCAAAATAGGTTGTAACCCAAGGTGCTCTTTCACCAATGGGGCCTCCCCCCAAATTTTCCATCATCATCAAACCTTTTATTGGCATCACATACAAACATCCATAGCAAATCAATACAGAATTCCCACCTTCCCAGTGACACAAAACATTTGTCAAATGAAAAAGGCAAAGCAGCCTAACATTACATCTCTAGGTCTCCAGGGAGATCAGACGTCTGCAATGTGTTTCGATGACAAAAAGCCAGATAAAGATATTTAGCCACTAACTTGGTGAGCTACTGATTATTCCCCAATAATAGAAAATGTATGACCTCTAACTCTGGTTTCCATTTTGGGATGCAGAGTTGATCTAGGAACTGCTGGCAGAGATCAACATACAGTTTACATTTAAGAACCATATGTGTAAGAGTTTCCACCTGATGGTCTTCACATGGGCAAATTCCTTCTCCTTCCAAATTTGTTTGTAATAATAAAAAAAATGGGTTGTAATCCAAAAAAAGTTCGCAAACCGGGACACGCATTTCCGGGTTTGACGTGTTTGTAATCCAAAACGTATGCAAACCAGACTGTTCGCAAACCAAGGTACCACTGTACTCCTATTAGGCTAGTGTAGGGAACACCAAAATGGTGCCTGTAGACTCGCCTAGTTTTCCCGAGCTACCAGAGAGCCAGCGTCAGATTGGTGGCCTTCCCTTTTTCCTATTATTTTTTGGGGGGGGGATCTTTTTTGGAGATCGCAGGCACCTTTCTTTGCCTCTGGAGGAGCTTTTCTGAATGCGGAGGGTAGGTTGTTCACGCATGGTCTCTATGTGTAATTGAGAGAGATGTACCTGGGCAGCAAGAGATGGAGAGAGGTGCCGTGTCTGTGTGCTTGGTGTGTGTGAAAGAGACGGGAAGGTATTATGTACATTTGTTCTGGGTATGTGTGTAGTTTGTGAGACAGAGAGATAGGTGACAACCACACCCTTTTTCAGAACCAAAATGTGCCCACTGGTCCAAAATAAGGTTGGCAATCAATGGAGCTGGTACAAAAGCAGTGCGTGAGTGCACAATCCTCATTTATGAGAAACACAGTCATGGAAAATCAATGTGAAGGAATGGGTTTCGCAAACCCAAAACTGACTGTGCAGGCAGTTTGAAACTCCCTATTTTTCCTTAGCTAAAATGCTTTCACTTGAGCCAAAACCCAGCTGTATAAACAAGTGCTCAGAGCCCTCTCCTTTATCAGTTCGTGACGGCAAGGATGGCCTTGACTGTACCAGTAGAACAGGGAAGACACATCTGTGCCTTATCTTACGTCCTGACCACAAAGACGCACAGACCTAGTCCGGGAACAGCGCCAGAGTGTGTTCTTGGGAGTTGATGACCTCTTGCTCCAAGAGGGCAAGCATAGGAGCAAGCATAGGAAACAGGAACAACCTTTTATGGTCAGAAGTACAGGAAGGAATACCCTTTTATGGTTAAGAATACCGGAGCAGGAACATCTGTGATGTCAACCTGCGTGCACAAGCTGACGTGGCTGGATTCCTGGGGAGGGGGAGAGGGTGCCTGGAGGATATATATACTGCATGTAATCTCTCATTTCTTTGGACTTGCTGTGGACTGACCACGCAAGTGCCTTTCTGCTGTTCCAGAGAGCAGAAATAAAGAACTCTTTCTCTGAACCAACCCTCGGTGTCATTTGACTTCCTTCCTCCTGTCCGCAAACCCAATCAGTGAACTCCAATAAGGCTACAAATGGAACATAAATTATCAACAATATCTTGTGTCTGGATAGGCCTTATAAAAACTTACTTGTTCTTGGCAATCCCGTTTAGCATGCTGCTCGTTGGTAAGAGCTGTATTTGCTCTCTGAAGAGCTTCCTGGACTTCAGACTTCATACTGGCGAGATTTTTCTTCAGCTCGGAAAGCTAGTCATTAAACATCAAGTGTCAAACAATCACAAACTTTTGAAAACCATTACATTTTAAAGTTACAGCTGACTGGTGCACTGACTAATCAAATTTAATTAAGTGCTAAACCTGAATTTCACTTAATTCAAGGTCATCTGAGGCAGTTCTTTACTTCTGCAGCAATTTCCCCAATAAAATAGCCTTTGCATGCTTAGGGCAGATTGATATAATGATGCTTTTCATCTGAATGAAACAAACACTGTCATCACTGGCTGTTTTCCATCACACGCCGAGGAAGAAGGAAGATTTCAAAAGATAAAGCTTATTTTGTAATGACCACACCAGAAAAAGTACTGTATTTTTCGTTCTATAAGACGCACCAGACCATAAGACGCACCTAGTTTTTGGAGGAGGAAAACAGGAAAAAAAATATTCTGAATCCCAGAAGCGAGAACAGCAAGAGGAATTGCTGCACAGTGAAAGCAGTGATCCCTCTTGCTGTTCTGGCTTCTGGGATAGCTGCACAGCCTGCATTCGATCCATAAGCTGCACACACATTTCCCCTTACTTTTTAGGAGGGAAAAAGTGAGCCTTATAAAGCAAAAAATATGGTAATTGTGTGAATTAATTAACACAGGTAACTGTATGTCCAATGGGGCTTTGGGTGCCAGTTTTTAAGAACAGCAGCCCTGACACACACCCTCCGCATGCCACATGGCAAACAGAGAGGACTTGCTAAAGCACATGGCAAAATGGCATTAGGGTCTGGCGTTCACCAAGTTAAAGAAAACCTTAAGAATAAAAATTACACTAGATATGCTCAAGTCCTTCCAGAGAGAAGCCCTTTGTAGCCTGGCTAAGTTTTCTTGCTAGCTACAGTGAAAGCAAAATGTATGATGGAGAATACTTGTGCTTCTATACCTGCTGTTCCATGTTCTCTATAGCTTTACGTTTCTCATCCTGAAGCTCCTGTTTTTCCTTCTCTGCCTCCATCAATTTCTTTTCTAGTTGGGACTGGTACTCAGAGGCCTCCTTCAGGCGGGCTTCAATGGCAGCGCGAACTTCTTCAGTTACCTGCACAATTAACTCAGTTTTAAATGTGATATCCGTAAGTGGCACACAGCACACAGGAGACCTGCTTACAGTCCATCGCTTTCACTGAGAATGGAAAGCAAGCTTGAGAAATACAGGCCAATGCTCAAATCTGAAATACAGGCCAATGCTCAAATCCTAACCCTAACCCTCCCATTTTAAAGGGCGAGAAAAATCTACAAGTGTAACAGATAAAGGGCAAGCTGTTAGCTTGAGGAATCTGCTGTGAGGACAAAGCATGTCTGAGATACTCTTGGGCCACTTTTTATTTTATAGTTCCTAAATAAATGCCAATTAAAAATGAGATGTTTTCCACTGGCTCTCAGCAAGATCAGCTCATGTAAGGGACAGGGGAAGCTACCTACACAAATTATTTGACCCTATTGATCACAGCAGCAGTGGGCAACCTCCGACCCACAGGTCTAATTAGATCTGTCAGGGATCCAAATCTGGCCCGCAAGCATATGCATCGGTTTGGATTTTTAGGAGAGGGCAATAAAAAGTGAAACTGGAGAGCAGGCTAGTTGTTCACAAAAGGGAAGGGAGTGGGGAAATAGTGCCTGCACATTTTAAATAATATTTTGGGTTCTACAAATGTTATAAGCTTTTTCTTCTTTTTAGTGAAAGCTGAGAATCTGGAAACTGTTATTCACCTAGAGGGGGGCAGGTGCCCCCGCATTGTGGGAATCTATACCAGCGAGGCTGTTTCCCCCAAGTCACCCCCACCTGCCTGGCACCTGAGATTACCAGCATTAATTGATCAAGGAAAGGACACAGCTGGTGCACCAGTTTAAAAGTACACTGCCATCTGGGCATGCCAAGCAGTGCTGGATCCCAATTCTTGAGGGTTGTTTCCACCACCTTCTGTCTAAGTCACAAGAAAACTGCTTGCGTTTGTGTGGGTGTACCATGAAAACAGGGATGCGGGTGGCGCTGTGGGTTAAACCACAGAGCCTAGGGCTTGCCGATCAGAGGGTTGGCGGTTTGAATCCCCACTACAGGGTGAGCTCCCGTTGCTTGGTCCCTGCTCCTGCCAACCTAGCAGTTCGAAAGCACGTCAAAGTGCAAGTAGATAAATAGGTACCACTGTGGCGGGAAGGTAAACGGCGTTTCCATGCGCTGCTCTGGTTCGCCAGAAGCGGCTTAGTCATGCTGGCCATATGACCCGGAAGCTGTACACTAGCTTCCTCGGCCAATAAAGCAAGATGAGCGCCGCAACCCCAGAGTCGGTCACAACTGGACCTAATGGTCAGGGGTCCCTTTACCTTTACTACCATGAAAACATAGTTCCACGTCTAAGTCATATTTAGCAGGCAGTTTTATTAGCTCAGTACCTGCTTCTCTTTGTTCAGGGATTCCTCGAGGCTTACAACCATAGCTTGGTATTGCTCCACATTACTTGTGGCAATCTTCAGCCTTTCCTTCAAATCATTCACTTGCTCCTCAGACTGTCTCAATCGGCTTACGAGATCATCCACATCCTCGCTTGCACTTGGCTGGCCTAAAAATGGCAAAGATAAGGTTAAACAAAATAAAGCGTTCTTCAAATTAATTCTGGATTTGGGGGCATACTACATGGAAGCTGAGAGCTGGACCATAAAGAAGGCTGATCGCCAAAGAATTGATGCTTTTGAATTATGGTGCTGGAGAAGGCTCTTGAGAGTCCCATGGACTGCAAGAAGATCAAACCTATCCATTCTGAAGGAAATCAGCCCTGAGTGCTCACTGGAAGGACAGATCCTGAAGCTGAGACTCCAATACTTTGGCCACCTCATGAGAAGAGACGGCTCCCTGGAAAAGACCCTGATGTTGGGAAAGATGGAGGGCACAAGGAGAAGGGGACGACAGAGGACGAGATGGTTGGACAGTGTTCTCGAAGCTACCAGCTTGAGTTTGACCAAACTGCAGGAGGCAGTGGAAGACAGGAGTCCCTGGCGTGCTCTGGTCCATGGGGTCACGAAGAGTCGGACGCGACTAAACAATAACAAACATGGAAGCTGTTTTCTCTTGTTTTACACATGCTAGACACAGCTTCAACTTAGCAAATGTTTACACTTTTTCTTTTCTTACCTTGACCAGGAGCTCTTTGTGATGACTGGGATGCTAACTGGGCCTCCATATTGTGAAGCTGTTGTTTTAAGGTTGCAATGTCCTTTTGGGCATTCTTCAGCAGTTCTTTTGTGCTAGCATGAAGATTTATTTCTGTCTCAAGCTGTCTTTTAGCATCCAATAAGTGAATCTGAAAAGGAACGGCCATACTTTACTTCAAAGACAGCGACTAAAACATAACTCAACTGCAACCATACGTAGCTTAAAACAGAATTTTGCACAAAATTGGGAAAAAAAATTTGCACAAAAGTGGGGAAAAATGTGAAGTGTAGAAGATATTTGCGTTTTGTTTGGGGAAATGTGAATTACCGAATTTTTCGCTCTATAACACGCACCTGACCATAACACGCACATCGTTTTTAGAGGAGGAAAACAAGGAAAAAAATTCTGAATGAAACAGTGGATGTATCATTTTTGTGCTTCATGCTGTGGCCACAGACATGTGATCTGATGGTGAATTTGGGGTAGCTCAATGCAAAGATCCTGAGGATCCATGTGGATCCATGCTTTTTAACCACATTTTTGCACCATTGCAGCCCCAGGCAACAGTGGGTGTGTGATTTGGGGGGGGGCAGGCTGCTATGTGATCTGATGGTGAATTTGGGGTGGCCCA
>JAXCMG010000180.1:0-18654 GCA_034642415.1 Podarcis siculus | reverse complement strand
GGTGGCCCAATGCAAAGATCCTGAGGATCCATGTGGATCCATGCTTTGTAACTACATTTTAAGTGGGGAGTGAAGGAAAAACACAGAAGGGACAAGAGAGCGGTGTGCAGAGAAGCAGCTGGCTAAGAAAGCAGGAGAGGGATTTTACGGGAGGGAGGAAAGAAAGGCAAAAGTTTCCACAAACCGAAGCCAGCTTTCTCTCTCCTCCTGCATGTTTTCTGGCTGCCTGCGAGGAGCACGGAGAGGAATTAGAATGAAAGACCTCTGTTTTCCCCTCTGCTTGCCTGGAGGGGAGGGGCTTTCCCTGCTCTTTGTTCCGTTTGAGCAAACACAGCAAGGAAACAGAGGAGGGTGGGCAGTAAGACCCTGAGGCAGAATGCAGGAAAGCAACCACTTCCTCTTTTCAGGTTTCCCTCTCGGACACAACGTACGATTGATTTTTGCTGATTTTTGTTCTTGCGCTCCCCTAATCGGCTCCAGGGACCCCCCACATTCGCTCCATAACACGCACAGACATTTCCCCTTCCTTTTTAGGAGAAAAAATCTGCGTGTAATAGAGAGAAAAATACGGTAGGTAGGTTTGTATGAAAATGTACATTAAATGAATTTCTTCCCCCTTCCCTAGGCGTAATAGGTAGGTTGTACAGCAGCTCTCATGTTTGCTCAAGCATAAGATTTCTTTGGATTTTGTTTCGCTTTTCTACACTCTCCTCCAGAAACAAAAGTATAAGGCATTTCTTCCATGAGTGGAAAAAGCCTTCTACACATGGGCAGTTTCCGAAGCAACTCTACGACTTGAAGAAATACTGTATGAGCTCCATTCTGGTACCTTGAACCAGAAATAAATGGAGATCCATTTGTCTTTCTTTTCAAAAACCACAAGAGTGCTATGTCAACGACTTGTTCCTTTAATTTCTCATACTTACATCTTGAGTTTTGTTAACTGAATGCCTTTGTTCCGCCTCATTTTCTAGTTTTTTCTTCAGTTGGGCTATTTCACGCTCCAATTTCTCTATTTGGTTATTGAGCCTCTGTTGAGTTTCCGTCTCAGCCCTTTCCAGTATCACCTAGTAAAGAACAATATATACTAACATGGAACATTTTTGCTGAATTGTGCTGAAAGGAAGAGCGCTCCCAAATGCTTCTGTAGAAAGAGTTTGGATTTGATACCCCGTTTTATCACTACCCGAAGGAGTCTCAAAGCGGCTAACATTCTCCTTTCCCTTCCTCCCCCACAACAAACACTCTGTGAGGTGAGTGGGACTGAGAGACTTCAGAGGAGTGTGACTAGCCCAAGGTCACCCAGCAGCTGCATGTGGAGGAGCGGAGACGCGAACCTGGTTCACCAGATTACGAGTCTACCGCTCTTAACCACTACATCACACTGGCTCTCTTACTGGCTGTAAAGCCCCCACCCCCAAATCTGTTACTTACACACAGACCTATGTGCAAGAGAAACATTTTGTTGTTCCTGAGCAAGCTTTCCTCCATGCACACCCACCGCTGAGACCCAGAGAGCATGAGTAAAGAGGGCACAAACAAACCTGAATAGATTGCAGGTTAGTAAGCAGCATATTTTGTCCTCTTTGTGCTGTTACTAAAGAATCCTTTTGCTGAGTCAGGCGAACCTCTGCCATTTTCAAAATATCCTTCTCTTTTTTCAAATTCTCTGCTCTCACCTTTGAAAGAGATTACATTTGATTCTAGGTTAATTCAATCCTGGTAAGGTTAAGTGTTGACATCTGTATAAAGCGAGTTATTAACCCAAAATTTACATTCCTGGTGAGTTTTCAGCAACTTGAGTACATAAAGCCAAAACAGATTAATCACAGCTTAGCTAGGCTCATGCCGTCCCTAGAAACAGAAATATGTTGCTGTCAACCAACTCAATGAAGGACAATAAACTTATGATATGATAATCCCCAAAGCTTCTCAAGCTATAATTCTTTTTCTGCCCTATGATCTTCAGATGAAGGGCAGTATATACCGTATTTTTCGCTCTATAAGATGCACCAGACAACAAGGTGCACCTAGTTTTTGGAGGAGGAAAACAAGAAAAAAAAATTCTGAATCTCAGAAGCCAAAACAGCAAGAGGGATCGCTGCGCAGTGAAAGCAGCAATCCCTCTTGCTGTTCTGGCTTCTGGGATAGCTGTGCAGCCTGCATTCGCTCCATAAGACGCACACACATTTCCCCTTACTTTTTAGGAGGGAAAAAGTGAGTCTTATAGAGCAAAAAATACGGTAAATGCAATAAACAATAAATAATCAATTCAATAAGTAACAAGAAGAAGTAGTATTAAGTGGGATATGTGTGTGCTGAATGAAGTTCCCTCGCACAACGTAATTTTTCCTTCTCCCTTCCCCTGGAACAATTCAGTTATGCATAATATGTTGTACTACTTACCTCTGCCACGGCTAGTTTTTCATTAGCTCCTCTCAGCTCTTGTGTCATAGTGTTGATAATTTGTTCTTGTTTTTGAGTGGTTGCTGAAAGCTTCTGGATTCTTTCATGCAATGATGTTATCTCTCGCCGATATCCTTCCACGTTATCCTGAAGCATCTCGTAACTTCACAAGGAACATAGGTAAGATCACATTTCAACCAAACAGGTATTACAAACTCAAATGAGGAGAATTCTAACAATTTTGTTTCCACTAAAATCAGCTGGAGACAAACAACTCAATAGGTTTTTTGTGTGTAAGTTTGCCAGTGGCTAAATTAACTGGTACTCCCTGGAAAAGACCCTGATGTTGGGAAAGATGGAGGGCACAAGGAGAAGGGGATGACAGAGGACGAGATGGTTGGATAGTGTTCTCGAAGCTACAAACATGAGTCTGACCAAACTGCGGGAGGCAGTGGAAGACAGAAGTGCCTGGCATGCTCTGGTCCATGGGGTCACGAAGAGTCGGACACGACTAAACGACTGAACAGCAACAACAACAAATTAACTGGTAATCTTACTGAGTACAGACAGTTCTAAGCATGGTTTTCGCACACAGCCCCCTCCGTAAGTATGTTTAAGAAAGAGGATGCAAGTTACTGAATATTTTTAATCAGTTCATACCTCTTTTGAGTTTATTTTCTTTATTTAAAACATTTATTCTCTATCAGCCCAGGATCTTAAACTAACCATGGTTAATGAAAACCATGGTGCAGATGTAATGCCAACCATGGTTACCTAAAAAGTGGAGGAGGTTATGACGCTGCATAGTACTCCCATCTCCTAACCTTAGTTTGATCAGGCAGTGTTAGAGTCTACCATGTTCCTTGAAGTAATTTGTCCTATTTACTGCATGAGATTACTGCCACAAAACTCCAGGTTTCAGGGCACAAATTGCAATCCTCCAATTGCATTAACAATACAGAAGTCTTTCGTCAGCATTCATTAATGATGGCGTCGTTAGAGGAAGCATCGATTTGCGCTCCGTGTCAGTTGTGCGGTTTTTATTAGTTTTATCAGCTTTTTATTAGCTTTTATCAGTTCTAGTATTTTACTGCTTGGTATCTTTTTCTTAATTACTATAATCACAACGTTTAAGCTAAAAGTTCTAGAGAAAGCCCTGGAAAGTCTTGGAGAAAGCCTTAATTAGCTCCAGCTCGACTCAATCTACCAACTACTTATCAGCAGGAGAGGAGATCAAACGCCCCAATCTTGGAAGGATGCAGTGTTTCCTGATTTACAGCAGAAAACAGTAGCGGCTGCATCTCCGTGAAAATGTCTAAGAAAAAGAAGCGATCGGCTTCATCTCCACAAGCGAGCCCAGAGCAGAAGTGCAAGCAGAATAAACTGGGTGATTTCATAAGAGCCCAGAATCCAGAACCTACCACATCAAACAGAATTCATTCTCAGGTAGGTGGGGACAATTTAATGGGTGTTGACCACCCAGGGGAGAACGCTGAGATGAGCGCCCATGAACCGTTCATTAATACTGTCTTACCGCTTGGAAGCAAATTCAAGTTGGGTGGAAATCTTTGTATTCTGTGACCTCAAGTCTGTAACCTGCTCCTGAAGCTTCTCATTTTGCTCATTCAGGAGTTTGTCGTTCTCTGCCTTTTCTTTCTTGTAGCTCTCAAAGAACTCCTGCAGCTGTAGAGCAAGTCAAACGCGTTCAAAGATAAATACAAGGCCAAGCAGAAAACTGTGCTCCTTTTGTAAGGAGGAAAAGGCGTTTGGAGAAAGACTGGCTGGTACCTGTTTAAGGGCAGCCTTAGCCTCCACTGCTTCAGCTGATTCTGTCACTGGCACAGCAGCAGGAGTTGACATGGCCTGAGGCGCCCCTGACAGACGCTTAGGGGTCACTGCCAGAGACATTTCTTCTGGCAAGATGCTTGAAGCTATAAAAGAGAGAGAAGCAACATTATCAGATCAGAGAAAATGGAAAGATCCTTTATTTCTTACCTTTCCAAACCACCCTTTCCCTAGAGAGCTCAGAACAGTCCTCCTACTCCCCATTTTATGCTCACAACCTTGCAAAAAAAGAGGGGGGGGGAAGAAAAGCCAGGCTGTGGGAATATGTCACTAGCTGAATGTCATCCAGAGAACTGCATGGGTGGATGGGGGTTCAGATGGGTCAAGTGGCAGAGCCAACCTGTAAACTCTTGTCTGTGTGATAAATCTGTGCCTTTTTGATCCCTGCCACTGAGATGCTACTGAAAGGGAGTGGGGAGACTGGCAGGGATGTTTCCAGAGGTTTGAATGAAAACACTTAACACTTCCTCATACAGGGGCACAGACCTGAAATTTCTACAGAAGGCTGTACTGCTAGTGAATTACTGACAAATTTATTAGCATATACAACAAGGAATGATAAAGTGGAACAGCTACCTTTGCGTTCTTGGTATTAAGTGGAAGACATGCAAATTAAATGCATGTATTCCTGGCACTGCCAAGTTGAAATATCAAGTGCTCCAAAGGTTAGCGCTTACCATGTTGAGCCTATGTGGTTTCTGGAAATGTACATAATGAGAGTACCAAAGCCTAAACCTTGCTTTCTTCGCGTTGCAAAGAAGTACATTGGCATTATTGAAGGGACCATACCTTGCAATGGAATGGAAACTCCAGACGTCTGTGCCAGCAAGATGCGATACATGTCACGCTGGCAAACTATGGAGTCTACAAGCTGCATCTGGTGGTGCCGGGACTCACGTAACTTTTCCAGCTCAGTGATAGCTTCACTAAGTTGACTCTGCAGCTCAGAAATCCTGTCATGGAGAGAAAACAATTCTACTAAATCTTTTATTTTTTAAATCAACATCAGGTAACAAATATGTCTTATATTACTGCTTTCGAAACAGAACAAATATGTGATTAAGATCAGATTTCTGGATGTTAGAACATGCTGCTAAAGGGGAGCATACTTAGATGAAGTGGTTTCTTGCTCCTCTTTCTCTTTAGCGTCACCCAGCTCTCTGAGAGCCACTAAGAGGCGTTGGTTTTGCTGCTGAAGTTCCTCAATGTTCCTGTAGGAGACCAGATGTTGGCTTATGACTTCGGAAGAGCTGCTGATGTCAGCAGAGCTCACTTCTTCTTCGCGGATAACATGGTTGCCTCGGGCTTCTTCGAGTTCCATCAAAAGCACTCTTATCTTTAAAAAGGAAAACAGATGATTCATACAGCTGAACAATAGCTCTTCCAGAGCTGTGCTGCAAGAATTCTATGCAAGATGTTAAAACGGTCATTCTGCTTTTTAAGACAATCTGACTTTATTTTTAGGTGCATAATGGTATCATGTTGCTTCGATTATTTACTGCCATCAATGTGGAATACAACAGGTTATGAATTTATGAAATAAAAAGTACGGGGCTGCACTGAGCAGGCATTATTTTAAGGCTGCAATCTTAAAAGTGCATGCTGAGAATTAATTCCAAGTGAAATCATTAAGGCTTACTCTGGAGTAAGCAGACGTTCAGAATCCCAATACTTTCAAAAACTGACTCTAACTTTAAGGTGAAATAGTTCATCAAGGTATATAGGCTTACAAGAGTGAACGACTTAAAAAAAAAACCTAACTAACCTGTTGTGAAAGATCTTTGACTTGGATTTCAAGCCTCTGGTTCTCTCTCTCAAGCAAAGAAGCTTGCTTGTTTGCTTTATCAGCATCATCTTGCAAACGTTGAATTTCCTGTAAACCAAATCCACACACTTAAAAAAGAAATGTATTTATTTTGCAGGAATAATAAAAGGTCAAAATAAGAACAGAACCTTAAGCTAACTTCTCCCAAAATTTACACTAGAACTACTATAACACAATAGTCTTATTGTTACCCAGTAGGTGGATTAGTGCTGATTTAAGAAAAGTATTTCACGTAGTTGAGGCCCAAAAGGGCCTATAGAATTTCAACTGTGGGACACACAGGCCAAAAGAATTTGTAAGACTGGCTGCATAAAGAAGACCTCCTACAGATCTAATTGATAAACACATTCAACCAATGTGTCAAAAACAGTTGCGGCAAGAGAACAAGATATGCCTTCTCCATTATATGACTCAGAGAAGTCGGTGATTGTTTTTATTTGCCATTTGTAAACCACTTTTCACAAAGTAGCTTCAGATTAAAACCAAATTCTGTGTGATTGTCATAAAACGTAGACAACAAGCTGTGCTATCATAATGATTAAGGCCTTAAATGATAATTTTAGGTTATATGTTAGTGACTAAGTTTTAACATATATATTTTAACTGTTGCTATATCTGTATTGTCCCTGTTATACCTAATTGCAAATTCAAAAGTATCCCTATTGTGTTTTATGATTTCCTTGATATTTCCTTGTATGTGGGCTGAAACTGGTCTGTGACTGAAATAATAAGTACTAGGTACTTTAAGTGTATAAAGTATTAAAGCTACTTTCTGTAAAAAAAATCACACTGTATGGCCAAGGGGATAGAATCGCTAAGAATAAGGTCACACCAAAATAGAAAAAAGGGCTATTACATATAGTTGGAATACATACGAATTCAAATGTTCATCAAATTAAATGATTAGCTTTTTTAAAACTAAAAAACAATGTTTTCTGTAGCTCATTTCAGAACTGCCAATGGTGAATGACACAATGCCCAGTAAGGTAACTGGATCAAAAAAATCATTATTCATTACTTACACTGGCAATATCACAGCCTGACTTATTATTTACCAGATTTTTAAAATGTGGGTTGTAAAACTGGTTCTTACATTAGAATTTACAGTTTGTGGAGAATATTCTCCGAAGAGTTTTCTAGCAGAGAATATTCTCATTCTCGAGAATATTTTCCGGAGAATATTCTCACCTCACATCACTACTCCTGTTTCCTCTCCTCCTGTCCACTAAAAAAAAAATCTGCTTTCGAGAGTCCAGAGAGGAGGAAGAGTAAATTATATTATGGGCTACAGCACTGGATACAGCTCAGCATCAAGGAGAATGGGAGGTAGAATCCTACCATGTGTGAAATTTAGAAATATACACTATCTGGGGTGGGGAGTAAGAATGTGCACCACAAAATGCTGACCTTGAAGCTCAACTCTAGCACACATAACTGTCATTCACAGCTACAGTTTTACTATGTGTTGTGGGGATGGCGATAAACAGCAGTTTAACTAGGTGGCTCTAAACTGCACACTAAATTTAAATCAGAAAGCGAACAGGAAATTCTATCCCTTTTCCAGAGAGCAGCTGGGTGTGAAAGAAATCACTTTGGTTAAAAAACAAGGTAATGTGGTTGTGTGTGCTGATAAAGGCGAGTACATTTTGACTCTATCACTTTGGTTAAAAAAACCAAGGTAATGTGGTTGTATGTACTGATAAAGGCGAGTACATTTTGACTCTGAATCTCAGTTCCGTTTTGTACCAACCTTCATTGCTTGCTCAAGTTTTGCAGACAGACTTGCTACAGCTTTCTGAGAGCGTTCATATTCTTCACGTTGACGCTTCAAAATAGGTGCTTTGGCTTCTACTTCCTGCACTATTTCATCCAAGTACTTATTAATCCTCTTATTCTCCATTTTTTCTAACAGCAGCTGATCCTGTGCTTCTACGTATGCATTGTAAAGCTGTGTTGAAAGATAAAAACACACAACTATTGAATGTCTTACCTAAAGAAGACAGGCAGCCATTTATCAACCAGCAGACATTTTCTAGACTTGTAACCATTAGACATATTCTGTTCCCAGGATACATGTAATTTCCTTCTCACCTTGACATCTGAGGGGTTGGAAAAGATCTATGGGATCAGCCCTGACAATGTGTTTATGTATTTTACATATAGCCCCCCACTATTGCCCAGGAGTGGGGACGCGGGAGGCACTGTGGGTTAAACCAAAGAGCCTAGGACTTGCCGATCAGAAGATCGGCGGTTCGAATCCCCGCAACGGAGTGAGCTCCCATTGCTCGGTCCCAGCTCCTGCCAACCTAGCAGTTCAAAAGCACGTCAAAGTGCAAGTAGATAAATAGGTACCGTTCTGGCAGGAAGGTAAACAGAGTTTCCGTGCGCTGCTCTGGTTCGCCAGAAGCGGCTTAGTCATGCTGGCCACATGACCCAGAAGCTGTACGCCGGCTCCCTCGGCCAATAAAGTGAGATGAGCGCCGCAACCTCAGAGTCGGTTACGACTGGACCTAATGGTCAGGGGTCCCTTTGATAGTGCTGGATGAAACATTATAACTGATACCAGAATTCTCAATAATGAACACAAGGGGTGTCGTGGAATTCTACTCAATATTGATCCAGAGTACATTCCAATGTATAGTTAGCAAACTAAAAACTTAAACAGGTTGCAGGATTCCCAAAAAATAGACCAGAGGTAATTATATTCCATCCAGCAGAGCTTTACTGCTCCTGAAGGCAAATGAGCACAATGGCCACAAATCCAATACATTCAGGATTGGCACTGGCCATAAGAAATCCATTTGCAGCCGATTTAACTTAAACTTACAATAACTTATAATATGTCTAAACCTTAATACTAAGCGTACTATGTACAAAACACCACATCAGAAGAAAAAGAGATAGAGAAAGTGAAAGCCAGGCTCCTTCTGGCTTTACTTTTAGTCAGCATAACCTTGACAAGAAGAGATAACAGAACCAGTTTACTCAGCTTCTCTGAAGGAATAACCCAAACATCATGAACCTTCTGCTGGTTTCTTTCACACAGAGAAGCTTCCACAACCCTTTTAAATTAATTAGAATAGGAAAGATCTCTACACATCAGATCAATACTTTCTGTATTAAGAAATGCAAACTGACAAGGGGGTTGGATGTGTGTGTGTGTGTGTGTATGAGAGAGAGAGAGAGAGAGAGAGAGACCGAGAGAGAGAGAGACCGAGAGAAAGAGAATGAACAAAGCTTTGTGTTCTCCAAGGAGAAATCTGACTTTGACCCGGAGCCGATAAAGGAAGCCTCCAAAATAACTTGAGACCAAGAGCCAAATCATGGTGCAAACTGTCAGTGCACACTCCTAAAATGTACCTCTGTGACAAAAGGGAAATTGTCATGAGGTGTCCATGACTTACAATGACATAAAACATCAACCTTCACAACTGGAACACTAGCCAGTGAGTAAATGCTACTGAAATCAAATGTTAAGTTTAGTTAAAAACCCAAATGGGTGAACTATGTGCAGCACATTAGTCATTCAGTTTTTAAAAATTGTCCCGGTGAATGAGGCTGGATACAAAAACACAAATATGCAGGAATCTGCAAGCAGTACAGTATCATCTACATTACTTCCTACCTCGGTTAATTTCATGCCAGGCTTCACCACCTTTGCTACTGCAGCCGCCGTAGGAGACATAGCTGCCAGCTCCTCCTCTGAAAGAATGGCACCTAGAAGAGAGAAATGGCAAAGGGCGTAGGTTTTTTAATGTACAAATCAAATCTAAAGGCTTCTAACTACATGCATATTCAAATACTTCAGATTTCTGACTAGCCTGGTTCTAAGCCTTCAGGGAAACTGCAAACTGCAAATAAAAATAACGAATCAAACAGATTGGGTCAGGAAAACCATAGAAATATCCTGCAAATGACACTTGAGGTAAAATTCTTACTATTCTGTATGTTTCATATACTCAAGAGAATCCCCAGATAACTGTTTTTAAAACAGTTTGCATGTGGCTTTTCAAGTACTAGAACAGTATAAACAGCTGTAGAGTGAGGTATTGCTAAATGCCCCCATTTTACAAGGTCTATTCCCTAGGTGTTACCAGACCTTTGCGCTTGGTGGCTGAAACCAAATCGTTTGCATTGTCCAACTCTTTCTCCAGCTTGCCAATCTTTTCCTTCAGTTCTTTTTCCACTGCGGCCTTTGATTGTTCCATTTCAGCCAAACGATCCCGTGTTTCTTTGTTAGCTGAGAATAGCAGAAAGAAAGAGATGACTGCTCACAACTTTTTAAGCTTCCAAGGATTACTAAACAAACTGTATGGCAGGGCGATATGCAAATATTTTGAGAATTGTTTAAGTGCCCTCTTTGGCAACATAGTTTGCATCATCAATGAGCTAGGAAAGACTTAGAAGATCTAGGCCTGGATCCAAATAACTACATGGACTTGGCATTTCTCAAATAGCAGCTTTCATCACTACCCCAGTGCACCACACTATGCCACACAACAAACCTCTTCTGAAACCTCACCTCAAAAAGGACAGTATAGTATTGCAAACAGTTTAGACAAGGGCAACCAAAATGATCAAGGGGTTGGAGAAAGTCCCCTATGAGGAAAGGCTGAAGCATCTGGGGCTTTTTTTGTTTTTTTGTTTAGAGAAATGACAAGTGCATAAAACTATGTTTGGCATTGAAGAAGTGGACACAGAGAGGTTTTCCCTCTCTCACAGCCCTAGAACTTGTGAACATCCAATGGAGCTAAATATACATAAAAAGGTAAAGGTAAAGGGACCCCTGACCGTTAGGTCCAGTCGCAGCACTCATCTCGCTTTATCGGCCGAGGGAGCCGGCGTACAGCTTCCGGGTCATGTGGCCAGCATGACTAAGCTGCTTCTGGCGAACCAGAGCAGTGCACGGAAACACCGTTTACTTTCCTGCCGGAGCAGTACCTATTTATCTACTTGCACTTGGATGTGCTTTTGAACTGCTAGGTTGGCAGGAGCAGGGACCGAGCAACGGGAGCTCACCCCGTCGTGGGGATTCAAACCGCCGACCTTCTGATCGGCAAGTCCTAGGCTCTGTGGTTTAGACCACAGCGTCACCCGCACCCCTCTATACATACATTTATACATACAATATACATACATTTCACTAATTTTACAGTCATTTTAACATTTCAACACTTGACTTCCTTCCCCCTCTTTCTTCATTTTTCTCAGATGCTAATTGCTGTAACTATAGACGATGAAGGGTACAAATAAGATGCTAAAAACCAACACAAGCTTCAAGATCATTTGTTCCTTACCTTCACCTGCCTCCTTCAGAAGTTTGTGCAGCTCCTCTACAGCTTGGGTCAACTCATTGCTTTTTGCTTCCAAGTCGTCAGCAGCACTCTAAATGGAACATATTTAATTAAAGCACAGCAATCCAATAAAGCAGCAAAAAAATTTAAAGCCTCGGAAAATGGAGAGAGGGCGGGCTGGGTGTCATATAGACTGTTACAGGGAATTGGGAGAGTTTACAGAGTGCAAAATCATATTTCTAGCTAGCTGAAGCCCAACCTAGACTTATTTACTGAATACACTGATAAAGAACAAACTATTATATTCCTAAAAGCATAGATTGTTTGGAATTGCTTAGACTCCGTGCTTGAATCTAGACTAACTAGGTAGCCTGGGATATGGCCAGACGGATTTATCACAAGCTAGACACTGGTAGATGAGCCATAAAAGGTGGGTGGACTTCAATGATTGTTCATGCAACGTCTGAGACCAAGAATTGTCTTTTAACAAAGAAAAAGATTGGACTGTTTCAGGAAAATCAAAACATCAATTAATAAAAAGTCACCTAAACTGGGAAAACTCTTTCCCTCAAACTTCCCATTACTTTTCATTCTGTGCTCTGTGTTGCATTTCATATAAGAACACGTTCTAAAAGGTTGGAAGATATGATTGTCTATATAGCCATACCTGCAGGTAGCTGGGCTATCTCAACGAATTCAACAACAAAATGAGATCAGACTAGTGGCTATGCCAACACTTTCCAATCTTTTGATCTTAGTTAGGCTCCTACACTCCCTCCCTAATGTCCAGGTGGATAAAATAAAAATTAAAAAAAAAACCAATTTTTTAAAATTTAAATTGGATTTGTAAAATAAAATGCTTCTGGAGAAAAAATCTTTCTAAAGATAGTTTTATATTTAAGCTACATTATAGTCCAATGGCTATTCATCAGGAAATGAGGATTTGTTTTAAGTTTTTCATGTGTGCTAAAACTCAGTCTAAGGTGTTTTTTTTTTAATTGTTTAACCACATGAGTTAACAAACATGGATACACATGCTATAATGTTATTGTTTTAGTTAAATAAATTGTTTAAATTGTTACTAAGGAAATTATTATCTTTCTCCTTCCAATAAAGTACAGCAGAAAAGTTGTCCAAATATAAAGAGTTACCTTATTAAACCTCACAATAATTTCATAATTATCTATGTATTTCTAAGAGTATAACCAAATCAGTAATTTTTTATATAACTGTAAAAACTGCTCTGAAAATTTATTATTCCAATAATGAAACCTGCATCTGGTTGTAAATATTAAGATTATACCAGCAAGAATAAGTCTTTCTGTAAAAAAAATGACTTAAATCAAGTCTTACTGACCAGTGATTTAAATCAATTTAAATCAAATCCACCCTGCTAACGTCCCCTCCTTTTCAGCATTATCCACATTACCGTTACATCTGTACCAAGCTAAAAGCTATGTACAGTTTTACACTAGAATCTGAAAATAGATGCTGGCTTGCAGTTCTGAAGGTTGCATTAGCAACAACATATTTAATAATGCACTGCGACAACTATAAAAAGATGCAATGATAGTACCCAAAAGAACAAATTATTCTTGCAGTATCAAGCAGTTGAAACTAACCATGGGGACCTAATGTTGCAAAGGGAATGTGGGGTGGGGCATGAATTCACTTAGGAGAAAGAGAGAACATGTTATACACAGACTTCAGCATCAAAACTCTGAAAGAGCTCCGAAATGTATCAATTATCCACCCCCAGATTACTTTTGTTAACATACTGAAGCACAACTATCCATGTTCATGTTTTCATAAGCAATCGCTAACCAAAAGGTTACTCCCTAGAAATTCATATTCACCAGCACATTTGTGACTTCAACCTTTGCATGTCCTAGTTAGCATTTCACAGTAAGTATGAAGAGCATTAACAGTTGTAAGTGTACGTTTATAGTAAGCCCTGAAACTAAAATTTCAAAACCATTATTAAAATCCATACCTTGTATAAATTAGATAACTTGATATGGGCGTTTAGTTCATTGTGGAATCTTTCTTCCATGCTAGCTTGCTGTTCTTTTGCCTGGTGAATAAAGACATTTGTGCTGTTAACACACAATGAGAAGTTTTAAGAACCCAAAGGCTCTTCACAGTCAAACAGGAGTATGGTACTGAAAAATTATCATGAAAAAAATTATTACATTTAAAATGTATTTAAGGGCAAAATCCTCACCTTTTAAAGTTTGTTTTCAAAACTGATTTTGTATAAGAATACAATCATTAGGCTACTGTGTGCTCCTCAAATGTATTTGGACAGAAATGCTGCAATTCGTATTTTTGCCAGATTCACTCCTTTTCTCTAAAGTAGTTCCATATATCACAGTCAGTTATTATAAGGAATTCCCACCTGAATGAGCACATATGCTTTCCCAGACCTATGTCCGACTGTAGTTTGCAGCCCTATGAGAATTACTTCATTTTTACCAATACAGTGGTACCTCGGGTTAAGTACTTAATTTGTTCCAGAGGTCCATTCTTAACCTGAAACTGTTCTTAACCTGAAGCACCACTTTAGCTAATGGGGCCTCCTGCTGCTGCCGCGTTGCCAGAGCTCGATTTCTGTTCTCATCCTGAAGCAATGTTCTTAACCTGAAGCACTATTTCTGGGTTAGTGGAGTCTGTAACCTGAAAGCAATGTAACCTGAAGCGTATGTAACCTGAGGTACCACTGTACAAGCAAGAACGAGAGAGAAGCTACCTCAAATACTGGCATCGCTGTTGCCCACAACGGAAGCTAAAACAAAGGAATTTATGTTTACCTCCTTCAGTTTCAGCAGAAGATCTTCCACATGTTTCTGTAGATTTCCGTTAGATTGTTTTAGTCCACTGACTTGCTCTTCCAGTCTGGAAACCTCCTCTTTCTTGTTCTCCAAGTTACACTTCAGCTCTAAGATTTCACTTCCCTTTTCCCGAGTGATTAGCAGGAGTTCATCTGTTTTCGCCTTCAGTTCCGTATTCAGCCAAGTGTTCTGATTCTGTAGCAGTTCCTTTTCCTGCTCCCACCTTTGTTCCCGATGCTATGAAATAAAGTTATGTATGATACAGCATTCCATTCAAGCAGCAGTTAATAGGAAAAGAGTGCCCTGGGGCACATACTACATTTTGAAACAAGTTCTGTTAAGGCAAGTTCTTGGGCGATTCATACCAATCATGCAAGTGCAGGAATTCCTGTCAAATTAGTAGCAAGGGGACTGAGGCTCAAGGCCAGCTTCACTCTTATACATACTTACTCAAAAGTAAGACTCCCTAAATTCAGCGATACTTCTTCTCAAGTGTTTATAGGTTTGCAGCCTTAAACCAAATAAACCCCACAACCAAATCTAGTCATGGTGCAGCATCACAATTTCTTTACTAATCCCGAACTTGTTAATTATCTGTCATCTACATGTATGATGTGAAATGTCCCATATTGCTTGAAACCTTATAAATATGACCACATCCTCTATACAAGAATAGCTGAGTAACTATTCCAAATAGATGGCTGGTAGAATTTTATTGAGACAGATAAAAAATGGGCCACTGAAAAATTGTTTGTTAAAATTCGTGACATAGGAATTGTGCCATTATCTTACTTCTACAATTGTACAAAAGATATCGGCACGAACAAGTATTCCAGTACTCACCTTTACAGAAAAGGCTGATGTCTGAAGCTCATCCAGCTGTAATTGTAGCTCTATTTTTGCAGTATTCGCTGCTGCAAGTTTCTCATTCAGTCGTTTAACATCCTCTAGGAAAGGATATACAAAATGAAGAGATATTATGAAGAACATCTGTAGAGGACCCTCCTGTACTGTCAAGCTCATGTAGAAGTGCCCATGGTGCGTGGGCTACCTTTGACTTCTTTGATGGCAATGCTTAGAAGGCTATCGAAAACCATTGCAGGAAACTCCCCTAAAACCACTACTTAAAAGTAGAAATTCTAATCATTACACAATATGCCCCTCACACAGTACGAGAACAAAATTACAAACTGTTCACTGTTGCTTAGTTTCATTAAGGATTTCCACTGGAAGTTTCACCTCGGTGCAATGATACACTTAACTGAAGGATTGAGACAACCTGTCACCAAAACCTTTTTGACCATATCACTTGATGCTTACCATTTAGGTGTTCCTGCTCTTGAGCTCTTCTGTCACTTGTTCGAACCAAATCTCTCTTCTCTGCTTCCAACTCTTCTTTTGCTCTAGTGAGCTGATTCTAAAACAAAGGAAATGTGACTTTAAAAGTGACTATAGCACAATAAAAATCTGCTGTTAAAAGCGGTGTTAAGAAACATTAACTAGCGCAAGATTATTATCACACTCTCAAGACTCACATCGAGACTTGGCAACTGAGGCTAATAAGAAAACCCTACTTTCACCAAAAATGCTACTTTCACAACGAGAGTCTACTTCTTTCAATGTAACATTGACAATGAATTATGAAAGCTTCCATTCACTGGCATTATTGACAGTTCCTGTACCTGTATGGCTGCATTGCGATCCTGAGCAGCTTCCAGTTCTTTGTTTCTCTCATTTAACGATTTCAACTGCTCATCTGCATGGGAGACAAAATGAAGGATATTTTCAATTTTATATTTATCTGTCAGAATTGGCTAAGTATCTTCTTTCTCCAATAAAAGAGTAAAGGGTTTGGGCCTGAGGAGCTGAACCCTGAGTGATGTCAGGATCTAAAACTGACTGAGATCAGCCAACTGACCACCCCAAATGTGTGTTTAGTAGACAAGAAAGAATGTAGAATTCTCAGCATGTCCACCTCTGTTATGAGATTCTTCTCCATTGTGATTATCCCTATAGAAGACCGCCCTTGCTTAACTGCAAGCCTTAAGGTAAAGGTAAAGGGACCCCTGAACGTTAGGTCCAGTCGTGAACGACTCTGGGGTTGTGGTGCTCATCTCGCTTTATTGGCCCAGGGAACTGGTGTACAGCTTCCGGGTCATGTGGCCAGTAGGACTAAGCCGCTTCTGGTGAACCAGAGCAGTGCACGGAAATGCCGTTTACCTTCCCAGGTAAGTAACAAAATAATGTTTACCTTTATCACAGAATGTAATTCTTCTGTCATCAAACAAATCAATTTTTCACTGAAAAACTGAATAACCTTTCTATGCAGAACTGGCAAAACTGACATACAAGCTACGGGACAAGGATAACTGTGACTTTAAAGATGAATGGGAACCCTTTACAAAGTATTTGAAGACACAACAAAGCGAAGTGGACTCCTTGGCTGGTTTTGAATAAACATTCACAAACTTTTTATTGATAATAATCAGCTAAATAGTTTGAGGATCTATACAACTGTGTAACATGCAGAAAACAGCATTTTTAGAGAAATCGAAGACAGGAACTGAGGGAAGTTGGGGGTGGGGGTGGGTGGGTTCTGTGGGGGGGAGGGAGTTGGAGGGAGGAAAAATGGGGGAAATAAGGATGATATATTTCTGGATAATATGTTTTGTTTTAATTTTGAATAAAAAGTTATTAAAAAAAGAAAGAAAAACTGAATAACCTTTAGTTGTTTCAATACATATTTTGGAAAAAATCACAAAATGAATACAACTAATAGTATTTACTGATCACCTTAATACATAGTAATACTTACTGAGTTTGCTGACCTCCTGTCGGAGATTCTGACATTCCTGTGTCTCATTTACGAGTCTTTCCTGACTCTGAGCAAGTCGTTTTTCTACTTCAAAATATTGTTGCTCTGCAAAACATGCATTAGCACAAGTTCAAATTTTGCCCTTTCTCAGAGCTATTCAAATCAAAGTGTGCCATTCACAGTTATGTAAAGTTGCAGGAATCCTCGTGAAAAGCGCACAATTTTTAATCCAAAATACTCTATCAGTCTCAGATTTTTTTGGGACCACAACTCTCATCAGCCCCAATAAGAATGGGCAATTATCAGGGAAGATGGGAATTGTATCCAAAACACCTGGAGAGCACCAAGCTGGGGAAGGCTGTTCTAAAGTGATACTAGGTCACCTATCGCCTATCTTCCTCACAGTCCAATCCATGTCCTTTTAAACATGAATGTACATGGGGGATTTTGTTACCGTTATCATGTTATGTATTTTGTGTTATGTTGTAAACCACTCTGCAATCTTTAGATGAAGGGTGGTACATAAAATTAATAGAAAATAATAGTACTTGTTTTCCTAGAGCTGTAGACTAGTCTACATGTCATAAAATGCACCCAGGAATTAAAATCTCATACCACCCTAGACATTTCTGTTATACACAACATGCTGCCCTAAACACAAGTACCCAAAATTCCAACACTTAAAGTAAATAGCAGCTTTACTTTTATATCGATCTGGTTCACAAGTACCTCTGAATTTTTCTATAGCCCATTTCCAGAAAATTAAGGCCCTGAACATTAACCACATCTGCTCAGTGCTAAGTCAATGGGGCTTACTTCCACGTGAGCAAGAGTCATAATTGCACCCTCCACGACTTGTTTCCTAAACAGATACTCAACAGGAACAATTTAGAAAGAAAAATAAAACCCCAAGCATCTTGGGTGCTAACTGCAGCCTCTAACACCTTGATGCTCTGCTCTCTTAACCCATACTGGCATAAACAAATGCCTGGAACACCTATGCTTTTGGGGGAGTGTGGCATGCTGTTTTTATTGTTGTTTGCATTTGTATGGTTTTCATAGATTTCTCTCTCTCTCTCTCACCAACACACACACACAAGTACAGTTCTAATTCACAGAAAAGTAGATCTAGTTGGAAGGAACCCCAAGGGTCGTCTAGTCCGACCCCATGCAGTGCAGAAATCTCAACACGTGATCCCTCATCCAATTCGAAACCATACATGTCCCTGCTTAGCTTTGCAAATGTGCTAGCAGTATTATTGCTGCACCACTTAGGAGTACATGTTTGTGTGTGTGTGTTTTAAATAGATGATTCCCCATGTTTTTATTGGCTGTGGTTTTTCTCTGTTTCATGTTTGATGTCTTACTGTGCTTTAGTTTGTTGGAAGCAGCCCAGAGAGTGGTGACATGTAAACAATAAATAATTATTATGAGTTTAATTAATAATAATAACATTAAACATGCATTAAAATTATTTATTGTTTATATGCAGTCCTTTTCTGCTGCTATTATTATTATTATGGCATGCTGTTTGTATTGCTGTATTTGCATTTGTATGGTTTTCATAAGATTTCTCTCTCTCTCTCACACACACACACACACACACATGCAGAGTTCTAATTCATAGAATTGTAGATC
>JAXCMG010000179.1:697-18318 GCA_034642415.1 Podarcis siculus | reverse complement strand
TTTTTTAAAAAAGTGGATTTGTTGCACTAGGATTATGTTAACTGCATAGACCCAACATTTTATCTTGCAATAATAATGACTGTTTGGAGGCACCCTAACTGAAGAGGGCATTAAATGAAATAGCAATATTCATTTAGAAAAAGCACAGCAGCAGCAGCAGTAATATACATTAGACTATTACTTCATTTCATTTTATTTATTTATTAAATTTCTATACTGCTCATCATCTGAGGATCACAGGGTGGTTTCCAACATGGAATTTTGAAACCATTAAGTTGCAAGCTAGCTGTATTCTGCTGTATGTGTAAACACATCCAGTCAAAGGGTAGTGTAGGCACATTGCCAAGCCCTGTCCCTTCCACTGCATGATACCTATAGCATGTGAAAAGCTCTCCACTACTCATGGAGACTCTTACACAATTTAAAACCCTGATTGTGGTTGGCAGGTCACATGGGAGTAAATAATTGTACTGTAATTCATAACTGTATTGTACTGTAATCCACATAATTGTTAGAAGATCACTTAGGGCAGTTGTAACCAAATATGAGGGACGCGGGTGGTGCTGTGGTCTAAACCACTGAGCCTAGGGCTTGCCGATTGGAATGTTGGTGGTTTGAATCCCCGCGATGGAGTGAGCTCCTGTTGTTCGGTCCCAGCTCCTGCCCACCTAGCAGTTCGAAAGCACACCAGTGCAAGTAGATAAATAGATACCGCTCCAGCAGGAAGGTAAATGGCTTCTCCGAGCGCTGCTCTGGTTCGCCAGAAGCTGTTTAGTCATGCTGGCCACATGACCCGGAAGCTGTCTGTGGACAAATGCCTGCTCCCTTGGCCTATAGAACGAGATGAGTGCTGCAACCCCAGAGTCATCCGCTACTGCACCTAATGCTCAGCGGTACCTTTACCTTTAACCAAATGTGATTAATAACAAGCTGAAGCAGAACCAGTCAGTATGACAAGAAGCATGGCCCCGTGTTCATTGATTGGCCTGGGCATAATTATATGGTTATGCTTTAGAGATATGAAGCAGTGGTTGATCATACTGAAATGTATGATGTGATACCTCTTGCAGTGTCATACCTGTTAAAGGGGCAGCTAAAATTTTTTTCTTCACGTGCCTGTCTTGCAAAGTGAATCAAATACCTGATGAAGTTGGTGGGGCTGAACATAAGATTTATTTCACAAGATTCTCTTTCTTTTATGGAGGCAGTTCTAAATGTGGTTTCGCCTCATTTAGGAACAGCCTTCTAGCAGCCCATTCTCTAAGGAGCCATCCAGGTGTCCTTTTTATTATGCATTCATGCTTATTTGTACTCATGATGATATTGGAGTCATCATACACAATCCGATTTCCAGTAATGTTTGCATTTGCAAAAGTTCTGAAGTGGACACATTGTTTTGTTCCATTCAGTGCACATCCCATAGCTTCCTGTTCAAATCCTATAGCTTGTTACAGCCCAAATGTTCAGGTGCGTGTTGCTTTTGTTGCACCACAGTATATACAATGTATGGATGTAAATTTTATGAAATAAACAAATGTACCTGTCAGGGTCTGGACTGAGGAGGAATGGTAGGAGCCACCCCCCTGAACCTTCCCGAGAACAGGAGGACAGTATAGATTTAGAACAGTGGTCTGCAGAAGGACATAGTTCAGAGGCTGCAGAGGGGAAATGCTGGGGAATATTGGGAGAGGAACAGCAGGAAGAAGAAACACCGGGGGAGAGACAGCCGACAGACTCAGAATCTTTGGAAAGCATTCCTGAGCCCCTCTCTCCCAGGACTAGGCAGGCATTGAGAGTAGTATAACAGAAAGCTCAGAGGCAGAAAGCCCAGATCAGCTGGCGCAGGGATGATGTAGGGTAAGAAAGATGGAGGTGGTTGGAATTTACTTGGAGTAATGCCATTATTTAATAGGGACTACATTCCTTTCTCTCTCTGTGTGAATACTGAATAAATTAAGTGGTAAGGACTCTTCTTGCTTATCTGCTTTTTTGGCTGCCACTAGGGGAGGGATAGGATTCCCTGAACCTTGACAGTATCCCTCCAGATGGCAATAATGTAATAACACTGAGGAAGTATTGCGGAACAACTAATTAAGCTGAATTCTGCCACTAATGCACTGTTACTGCATCAATGACATGTTGCAGCATATGCCTGCAAAACCCAGCACAAAACAAGCTGCAGGAGTCCTAAGAGACATGGCAACCATCCCTTAAGATAATTACTCTAGTGGAAGTTTCATTGCCTAATTAAATAACACTTTCTTTGTGCCTTCAGCTGGTTGAGAAATATGGCCCTATGTTCACAATCTGGATGGGGCCCAAACCTATGGTCGTGCTTTGTGGATTTGATGTGGTAAAAGATGCGCTGGTGGATCATGCTGAAGCATTTGGTGGGCGTATTAACAGCCCCATCATTGATCGAGTGACCAAAGGCCACGGTAGGCTTCTTATTTTTTATGTATAGTTTAGCTCTATTTTGATTTGTAATGCAGTCCCCCAAATTGTGCATGATAATTAGCATCATGTCTAGGAAAGAAAGAAAAGAAAGACAAACACTATCAAGCAAGGCATTATTTTTTGCTGTGGCTTGCTTCTCCAAAGAACCATTTTTGAAAATCAATTCCCCCCAAAGAAGCTGCTTTTTTTGATCCAAGGCAGCTGTCCCCTACACAATCACTTAAAAAAATAAATAAACATCACCCATTTATTGAGTCTGCAAAATGAAAATAGCAACCGTATACATTGCTACCTCTCTCCTGTGCCAATAGCATGTCATTCTGAACATGGGTGACATGATTTCACCTTCCCACCCCAACAGCAGCCAACACTGTGGCCTGGAGGCAGACAAGGGGGTGATACCATGTCTCTTACCATCCATTATTTACTTTGTTATGCGACACTGGACATATTTATTCAACCAAAGAAACAAAAATCTGTTACACAACACGGGACTGGGCTCTTGGGGGCAACAAATAGTTGACGGATTGTAACTACAAATGGGGATATAATTTTAAGGTGGAAAGCACCAGAACTACCTTTTCATGTAGAAACTTCCTGCCGGTTCCTGTTAGGTCAAGAACTGACAGAATGACCTTCACCTCTTTTCCCCCCCAGGGATAGTTAACTCTAGTGACATAGAATGGAGAGAGCTGCGCAGATTCACGGTTATGACACTGAGAGACTTTGGAATGGGGAAGAGATCCATGTCTGAGAGGGTGCAGGAGGAAGCTGTGTGTCTGGTGGAGGCATTGGCAGCCACAAAAGGTAATCTAGCTCATTAAAAAATAAAACTGATAAAGCACTATCCCAGGGCAAGGAGAGGATATTTATTAAATTGAATATAGGAATGGGCACTTATAGTATGTTAGCTTTTGACATAGTTAGAATATGTGGCTGTTAGGCTCAGTGGCAGCAGAGAGGCAAGCTTTTCCCATTTGTCCTTACAACTCTCTCCACGCTCATGTGAACACCAACTCATGTGTTGTACTTCCACTGTAGTATTTTCCACTAATCCAGTAATGCCTATGAGAGAGAATCTACCTACACTTCTTAGGGGTGCACACTGTGTGCAAATTGTTTCAGTGAAAGTTGTTGGGCTTATTTTTATTTAGTGTCAACATGGCCTTGTGGGCCACCTGAAACTCTGTTGCAGGCAATGCTAGCAGAATCAGCATCAGATAAGTTAATTAAGTGGAATGTTACAGCAAAGAAATGAAGGGGGGTTTGATTATTTGGACTGTGGATGGGGTAGGTGGCAGTGGTGGGGAGAGAAGGAAACCCAGTGCCTCTTTTTTCTGCCTATCACCTCCCAAAAATTATGTTTAATTGCAGTTTTAAAATAAAAATTAACACAGCCCCCCCCTAATTGATTAAGGACTGGATACAATTTGAGTGTTGCCCAGGTTGCCCTGAATATTGTGTCAGAGCCAATTTGTGGACCCAGATTCAGGCCTCACATCAGGTCGGTGTCAGGGATACAGCTGCGCACTTTACTACTACTTTTAATTTCTTAAACATTTGGTTCTTGGCACTGATGGAAATGCAATCTACCAGGCTCAAGCTGTTTAAACAGTTTTTAGACTTAATTTTGTATTGGGGTTTGAAGATGGTGGGCTCCACTTTGATCAGGCCTTGTTAACTGTCTTCGGTTCCTCCTACAGGACAGGGCTTTGATCCGACAACTAGAATCACATCCGCTGTTTCCAATGTGATCTCATCAGTCATCTTTGGGACTCGCTTTGACTACGCAGACAAGACCTTCCTAAAGCACCAACGCATTATAGAAAATGAAGTTGGCCTTTTTCGTACTATCTTGGGACTGGTAGGTTGTTCCTTCTGAGTTGCAAACATTTTCCTCACTATCAGGAAAAGGAAAAACAAAACCTAGCTTGTTGGAGTATGAATGAGGGCACGAAGGGATCAGAACTGTGTGCCTGCCTAACTATCAGATGAAAATAATGTTCTGAAAATGTCTTCCACAGGGTTGAGATGGAAATTAACACAACCACAAAGTTCCAATGATTTCAGGAGAGAAACTGGACCCTTGAGCAGGGCAGGCAGCAGAAAAGTTGGAGGACTTAACTGGGCTGTTCACCAATAGCAGCAGATCTCCCTTTCCTTTCCTGACCCCACCCCTTTTACTTTCCCATTGCTCCCCCCCCCCCCATTCGCCTGGCCACCATTTCCCTCTGGATGCAGTATAATTGTAAACATTGCAAGGGCACATTTGTACATCTATAGAGGCATAGGACGCCCTCTGCCACTCTTAGCACCTGAGGAAGTCTGCAGGAAAGGAAAAAATAATTTTTTTCAGGTAGTTGGAGCCTGAGTCATTTAGGGCTTTAAAAACTAATATTAACACATTGAATTGGGCCAAGAAACAAATTGGCAACGTGTGCAGCTTTTTTAAAACAGAGGTTATGTGAAACTTAAACAGAACCCGAACCAGTAATCTGGATTTTGGACCAGTTGACATTTCTGAATCATCTTCAAGGGAAGCCCCATCATCCCCATCATCATGAGGTAAAATGAACCAGAAGCTCAACAGTTTCTGCTGGATTTCGAAAATAAGTGATTAAAAACAACTGCTTTATCACTTTTCAGCCAGAATCTTTGTGGCATAGTATAAAAGGATGGATTTGCAATATTTAAGGCTGTGTGTGTCATCTTCATTTCAGCTGTACTCTGCTGTCCCTAAAATATTGGACTGCTTTCCTGGAAGACACCAGAAGATTTTTTCTGATTGTGATGAGTTGTGTGCTTTCTTCTGTGAGAATGTGAAAGTGCACAGGCAGACGCTGGATCCTCAGAACATCCGTGACTATATTGATTGTTTCCTTATCAAGTCTGAGAAGGTACGTGGGCCAAAAAATTTACTTGCACTGGCATGGGTGCCCAGTTATGTCCTAGTCCATGTGGGGAAGGGATACCAGGCCAACCAGAGTGCCCCTCTGTCTTTGCCTCCTCCCCTAGCAACTTCTCTCTGCTACCCCTTGCAAGACATTTTTAATTATTATCATTATTCATTAGGCTGAGGTATCCTGTGCCCAGTTTTAAAGTCTATGCTTAATGTTGTACTAAACAATGCAAGTGCTTACGATAAAAATAAAATTGGTTCACTCAGTTTACAGCCTACATGAGTACCATAGACAGCTACTTTGCCCAAACAAAAATACATAACCAGTTACTCTTTTTTTTTTACTGCTATCACTCCTATTATTTCTGATCCCATATATTTTCAGATATACAGTGGTACCTTGGGTTAAAGACGCTTAAGGCTACAGATGCTTCAGGTTACAAACTCAAAAATAGTACCTCGGGTTTAAAACTTTGCTTCAGGATGAGAGCAGAAATTGCACGGCGGCAGTGCAGCAGCAGCGGGAGGCCCCATTAGCTAAAGTGGTGCTTCAGGTTAAGAACAGTTTCAGGTTAAGAATGGACCTCCAGAACGAATTAAGTTCTTAACCTGAGGTACCACTGTATGTAATCTTGGTTAGCTCTAACATTCCAGTAATCAAACAACACAATGTTTGTAATGCAATGATATGCAAGTGCTTTTCTTTATATTTCAAAATAATTCTATTTTAAATACATGTGATTGGATTAAACACCTCTTGGGGTGAGTGCAGGATTTCACCCATGATGCTCATTCAAACAGGCTAAGGAGTCTCCATTTTGCCTTCTTTCTTTATAGTGAAATTTTCTCTCCCCCCCCCCTTTCCCTCTGCCTCATAGGAACAAAAGTCTGCTAGTGACACCTTCAGAAGTGAAAACCTTGTCATGACAGTGTTTGGACTTTTTTTGGCTGGGACAGGAACCACAAGCTTTGCCTTGATCTCTGGCCTCATGGTGATGGCTAAGTTGCCACATATTCAAGGTATTCAGATACCCCAGAGAGGTTTAAAGTGGATGGGACTATGATGGGCTCCACTAGTAATCACACATGAAAAGACATCCCATGGACTAGGAGGTTTCCATTAGCATTCTGCATCAGCCTGAACCTCCCCTCATTGTTAAGGTATTCAGATACCCCAGAGAAGTTTAAAGCGGAAGGGTTTTGAGGGCTCCCTGGTGTCTTCAAATGGCACTTATGTCCAGGGCTAGAAACATTGCCAGAAGAGGAGGGACCTCAGAATTCTGGAAGCACATTTTCCAAATGATATTTGTTACAGGAGAAGTCCAGCAGGGGATCAACAAGGTGGTAAGGCTCTGGAACAGAGGAATGAGTGGAAATCACTCAAGAGGAGAATTTGTGTTAGCATGAGTTTTCATGACGTCAGAGAGTGCCCAAGGTTTTCACTCTGTCAGATGAGAAGCAGAATCTAAATCCAGGAAATATCTCTTTTTCATTACAGCAAAAGTCCAACAGGAAATTGATGAGGTGATGAGTGCCACCCGTGCCCCTAGCATGGAAGATCGTGTGAGGATGCCTTTCACCAATGCAGTTATCCATGAGATTCTACGATACCCACCATCAATTAATGAGACCATTCCCCGTACAACGTCTTGTGATACAAAATTCAAGGGGTTCACCTTCCCTAAGGTATGATGGCCCAGCATTTTGCCATGATAATTGTGGAGAAGAAATGGAGCAGTTCTAGGAACTGATTGTATAAATGGCCCTGGACTGCCCTCGTGGAGGCAGGGATGAGATCAGTAGTGATTTTGTTGGCCTAAGCAAATGAGCTGAAGGAACTAGTGACAGAGGAGAATTTTGTTTGTTTGATTCACATTTTAAAATGAACCAACGGAATTAGTATGCATACAAAATGTATCTTTTATGGGGAAAATGTGTACTAAAACCAATGGTTTAGTGGGAAAATGCACACAGAAGCACACAAGAAAGCACACAAAAATGTATTTTAGATTGAGAATGGGTACATAAATGTGTATTTTAGGGGAAAGTGCATACAAAAAGATGTAGAATATAATTTTTTAAAAAGGAATTCTACTGGTCATATTGATTGGAGTGGAATGTAAGGCAGTGTGTACTTATGGACTACTTATGGACACACAGGAGTGGAACAGAATAAATCTGCTCACCCCTAGTGGAAGCCCATTCTTCTAAGTTAGCATCCCCATTTTATCATTTCATCATAGTATGGCTGTTTCCTAGATAGTCATGAATTGAGACCAAAAATGTAAATCTGCCATCTTCTATCCCTGAAGGGCACTGCTGTTGCTCCAATGTTCACAACTGTGCACCGTGACCCTCTCCAGTGGGAGACTCCAGAACAGTTCAATCCTGGACATTTCTTGGATGAGAAAGGCCAGTTCAAGAAGAAAGATGCCTTAATAGCCTTTTCAGCAGGTAACTATACGAGCCTGTGGTAACTTATGTGCAAACAATGCCATTTCCATTTTCTTTCAAGAGACAGTGTAAGGAAAGAGATATGGCTGCGCTGTGGTCTAAACCACCGAGCCTCTTGTGCTTCCCGATCAGAAGTCGGTGGTTAGAATCCCCGCGACGGGGTGAGCTCCCATTGCTCAGTACCAGCTTCTGCCAACCTAGCAGTTTGAAAACACACCAGTGCAAGTAGATAGATAGGTACCGCTGTGGCGGGAAGGTAAATGGTGTTTCCGTTCACTGCTCTGGTTTCGCCAGAAGTGGCTTAGTCATGTTGGCCACATGACCCAGAAAAACTGTATGCAAGCACATGCCAGCTCCCTCAGCCTGTAAAGTAAGATGAGCGCTGCAACCCCAGAGTCATCCGTGACTGGATTTAACTGTCAGGGGTCCTTTACCTTTACCTTTACAAAGGACCAGCCTTTTATTCTTCTCTACAATATCTCTGGAAAGGAAGTGAAACAGCATCATTTCCCTTGATGCTGGGATTATTTTGAGCTGTCAACAGACCCCATGTTTTGCAATTTCGCTGAGGGATTACATGGCACCCTGTTGTAAGCTGATGACATGCACCACTTTTTACACGGAGGCAGTGCCCTCCGTCCAGCTTCTAATAAACTTCTTCTCACAAAGGCACTGTGATTTGAAGTAAAATGAGAGACCTATAAAGTCATTCCCTGGTTGGATGTGCCAGTCTTGTAATTATATTTCCCTCCCTGGTATTTTCTGTGAGTAGGGGATGGCACAAAAACATATGATATTGTTTGAAAAAAATTAAAGTACATCTGGGTCAGGAGTCACTGTGCATGAGGTGTGGAGCTAGAAAAGGGTAAATAAACTGGAATGTTTGGAAAACATGAAGTTGAATTCTTCTGTGGTTGGAGTACTGCATCAGAAAATTTGTACAAGTGAAAATTTTGAAGATTGGTTGTGTTTCCATTCTCATATGGTTTCAAAAAGGGTGCATTTGATAGACTGAGCTTTAAATGTGAACTGAATGTCATGTCTCCCCATCCCTACCTCAAGCCAATCATAATATTATTAGTCTTAGTCTTACTCTTAGTTTTAGTCTTGATTTTAGTATTCCTCACCTTTTCCCATAATTTGACTCAATATACTATACTCTAGGGACGCGGGTGGCGCTGTGGGTAAAAGCCTCAGCTCCTAGGGCTTGCCGATCGAAAGGTCGGCGGTTCGAATCCCCGCGGCGGGGTGCGCTCCCGTTGCTCGGTCCCAGCGCCTGCCAACCTAGCAGTTCGAAAGCACCCCCGGGTGCAAGTAGATAAATAGGGACCGCTTTCTAGCGGGAAGGTAAACGGCGTTTCCGTGTGCGGCTCTGGCTCGCCAGAGCAGCGATGTCATGCTGGCCACGTGACCCAGAAGTGTCTCCGGACAGCGCTGGCCCCCGGCCTATAGAGTGAGATGGGCGCACCAACCCCAGAGTCTGTCAAGACTGGCCCGTACGGGCAGGGGTGCCTTTACCTTTACCTTACTATACTCTAGCTGCAATACATTTTTGGGGGTGCATTACTATTTCCAGTCCCCAAACTAACATTGCATGAATTCACTAGGGGTGGATCTACACAGGAAATATAAAGCTATAAATAAGTCAGAAATTAAAATGTTATATGATTTAATTGCATAGAAAAAGATTTTTGCTCTCCACCACCACCTGGTGTTGCATGTTTATAACGCATTCAAAACATTGTTTTGTTGACTAATGGAGTCCAAGTTTCCTACGCACTGTGTAGATCTTTGGTTAGCTCTGCCTTCTTTTTCTTTGCCAGGGAAGCGGGCATGCGTTGGGGAAGCCTTGGCGCGGATGGAGCTCTTCCTGTTCTTCAGTACTCTTCTCCAGAACTTCACCTTCCAGCTGGTTGGAGCCGCAAAAGATATGGATTTAGCCTCTTTGTTTTCGGAGTTCAGAGCTAAAAATGTCTCTCCTCTAATGAAAGCCATCAGACGTTCAGTGTGATCTTGCGACAAAAGATAAGCAGAAAGAATGTGGCCAGTGGCTCCCAGAATATTTGTAGTAGGTAGAGCAGGAGTACTGTGAGGTGCCTTCCTTCACTCATTCAACACCTCTCAGTTTCACATAAGGGTAATAGCCCTAGATTAAAAGGTATTAAAAGTTTTCTTAGCATGGCAAACGAGAAGAGCCTTTGACCTTTCAATCCCTAATGTCCAGTCAACTGTTCATGGGCTCATTAGCACTTCATAAAATGTTCCACATCATCAACTATTGCAGTGTGTGTATGTGTTTTTTAATTCCCCCCCCCTCATATACTGTTATAAACATTTGCTCTCTTCTGCAGATTATATTGAGGGGTTTTTTGTTCTCTCAAGTGTACATGGTTTCTTGATTTCAGTTTAACTACAAGTAGGGCTGGGCAATATCTGGTTTTCAACATCGCAAAATATCCCCAGGTAAATATTGCAATATACCGATATATCACAATGTCTGAAATAAGGATGGCTTCATGGTCCGTCCCTCCCATTGTGATTTTGCATGGCACACATGCACGCACACACATACCATGCTTCACAATATATTACCAGGTCAAAAATTATGAAACTGACAGCACAATATAGACTTTAAACTGGTTTTGGATGCTATATTAATATATCACCCAACTATTAATAGCGATGAAAGTGGATTTCATTTTCATTTTCTCTTTTTTTAAATGATCATGCCTGGATTGGAACACAAGCATTCAAATCGGATTGCATGTCTATAGACCTTTCTGAGAATGATGATTTTTATTCACCCCACCCCCAGCCCTTCATTTTAACAAGGCAGTCTGTGGGCTTTCTGTCAATTTCCCCCTTTCTTCTTAAAAACTATTTCCAGCCACTTGAAGCAGCTAGAAAGCACAGTGTTCGCTGTGTTCATTGAAATGTTTTAAGTAAAAAAGCCCCTGGAAGTGGCAATGCATTGCTGCTGGCCACATTTTCCTGACTAATTCTATGTAGCGCCCCCCCCCCCCCAAATACCACAAAAAGAGCCTAAGTCCCAAGCACTCACTGTCCAAAATGTGCTCACTGTGTGAGGGGGAAGCTTGCCTTGCCAGTTCAAAGCCCCTTGCAGAGATGTCACTGTGACATAATATTAAACTGCAAAGAACTCATGATGATAAGGGCCAGTAGGCTGAGTCACCTCTGCAAAGCAAGTCAAATAGGTGGCGATTTTGCTGCCAAAACTAGTGAAGTGAGCACAGTGCCATGCTTTTGAAGGTGAAGGGGCAGTAGGTGAAGGAGCAGTGTTGGTCCAGGAGAATTGTAGGTTTTTCTTTCCATTTGTCAGAAGTGTTGGTCAGATTGCAAAAGTCACAGATCCTTTAGACGCCTGAATCCCACCTCTCTGAGGGCGAAACTAGATGTGGTGCCAATTGCAGAAATGCAATCCGATTCCTCATCTTATCCTCCAGATAACCCTGGAGAACCCTAAACAGCCTCTGAAAAAGGTAGATGACAAAGGTTGTAGATACTTCCAAAACCACAAATTCCACCTTTCTGAACTTGTATCTATTTTGTGTTTTCTCAGAAGCAAATGTAGAGGTTATGATTAAAATGTCCTGAATTGAAGGCGAGAACTCTCTTGTGTTTTTCATAGTAGGGTAGTAGAGGGAAATTCAGCAGGTGAAGGTTTTCTCACTTGTGTCAAACTGGATTCTTCTTCTGCACAAGAATTTTGGCACTGCCTTATGTTGCATCTGGTCATGGGAGTGATGGGTCAGATTACCCAGTAATTTCTTGTGGTGTTCCAGGAAGCAGAAAGATTACCCCAGAATGGATTACCCCACTGTACCGTCTTTCTAGCTTACAATACTCAAGGCAGTATACAAGGTGAAGAAACAAAGAATAACAACCTTATAACCTTATAGCAATCTAATGCAATACAAAAATGTGATAATAAAACTTAACATATCCATCCCACTCCTGGGCATGTTTATGACCACATGCTGTGGTAATTCAGCAAGGTTTGGAAAGCGTTCTCCCTCCCTGGTGTCAGTGGCAGATCTTGGGGTCTCAAATTTCAGGGGCCAAAAATTTGGCACCCCAGCCAAATTTGTGCTCCATTATAAATAAAAGCTGTGGCTTCTCAGAAGCTCTGTGCCCAGTGTCACCAAACCCGTTGCACTTCCTTAAATCTGCTTCCGCTGGTATGTTCACCTGACATGCACACTGTAAGGGTTCCAAGTGATTGCTCGAGAGCAAGCAGGCAATTACCTGCCTACTTGGTAGTAAAGCCTTGCTTTAGCTGCTAAAATAAACTTTATCTGTCCAGAGCGCCACTCTCCTGTGGCTGGCTCATCCACCAGAAGAATCCGTGAGTGGACAGTTCTTAAACTTTCCCCAGCAAAGTAATTTCTTGACGCCCAGTCTGCGCCTCCCCTCTCGGCACGGAAGCTTACTGCGCAAGGAAGGCATGGGCAACGGAGGACTCCTCTCCTCCCTGCTTTGCCAAGGCAAGGTGTCTTGGCACCGCCTCGCCTCCTCCGAGCCCTGCAACTCCTCTCCACTGGAGGTGTGGCTACTCTCCTCCGTTGAAGAGGAGCTGCTTCCCACGGTCCTTGGAGGCTCTCTATAATCCATTCAGCTTTTCCTCTCTCCCTCCTGAACCGATGGCAGTTCCCTGACACACACCCTCAGCCATTTTTCACCCCAATGAGCATGCCAAGTCTAAAGGCACTCCAAGGACCCATCCCTCAAAGGCAGAGTCCATGGAAGGTGACTAAAGAGTGTCCTCAACCCAATAGTGCCTCAGACACTGCAGAAACCTTTTCTTAAATATTCTCACTTACCTGGGCTAAATGCCAATTGCACCAAATTAAGGAAATACTTCTCCAGTCCCACAGTGTGAAGTCAGTGGGGGAAAAACACCATTGCAGAAAGATCAGGGCAGCTAGATGCCCAAAAAGAAAAAAGATAAATCACTAATTGAGCCTCTTGGCTTATGGCCAGCCCTGTACATGGGGCAATGCAGCTAAGAAAGCCTTACTTGAGATGCATGGCAGTCAGCAGGTGAGAGCCACATCTATGAAGCACAAACTGATCAGTAGGTATGTCAACACACTAAACTCCTGTATAAAAATGAGCAGGAACATAAAGTCACAAAAATGGAAACTGCACTAAAGGTCTGCCCAGCTCAGTATTGCTGACTTTGACTGACACCAGAAAAGAAAATGTTTTCCCTGGCTGACTTCACAATAAATGTGCATCAGTGCACAGCCTCCATGCACAGCATCTCACATTTCCAAGGGTTAGGGGGTTAACTCGGAGTTCAGGTCAGAGTGACATTCTTTTAATGAGTAACTAGCTCTTGCTAATAATTAAAAATCACATCGAAATGAAAAAAAAAAAAACAGGGTTGGAATGTTAGAGATATTTCAGAGACAGGTTTGGCTGGGTCTCCAGCTGACGGCATTGCTTTCTTCCTGACTTTCTTAAGCATTTTCTTGGATTTCTGGCCTAAAGAAGAGCTCAGTGAAAGATGGAGGTGGTTGGAGCAGGAGCTCTGCTCCTTCTGTACCTGTTCTTCGCTGTACTCTTCTCCTCCTTCAAAATGTACAAGAAGAAAAGCCAGCTACCCCCAGGACCCACTCCCTGGCTCTTGCTGGGAAATCTCCTGCAGAAAGATGTCCTGCCTCTCTACAAGTTCTATACAAAGGTGAGTTTCCCTGTCCATAAATGTCAATAGGATTTTGCCTAGAATAGCAGGACAGAGAGAGGAGGACACAAATTTAATTTCTTCCTTGTCTGGTCTGTGTATATCTGCTTGAGTCTGCTGCTGGGTGACTGGCCAGGAAAGAGATCTTGTGTGATGGGAGAGGGAGCAAAACCTCTCTCTCCACTTCCTTCACACCATGACACTTTTACACACTTCTGTCTTGTCTCCTCTTATTCAACTTTTTCCTAAAAAAAGAAAGATTGATCCAGATGTTGTGCCCTTTCCACACAGAGGAGCTGCTTGATCATTTTAGTTTTCCTTTTGGGGACTTTCCCCCCACCAGCTCTACAATATCTCCTTTTGACATTAGTCAACCAGAACTGTGCACAGCATTCCAGATTGAATCACACCATAGAATTGCACAGGAGAAGTTTTTGCAAGCTTTTGTGAATCTTCCCCACTGCCCTAAGATTGCCATGATGCCAACTGAGAGGTGGGTCAATATATTTTGTGAGAAAAAGCCTGGCAGGCCAAGTTTGGCCCAGGGAACACAGTTTCTCCACCCCTGCCCTGAGGTATCTGTCCAAAGGAAGCATTGACCAATGAACCTTGCTTGTCTTTGATTCTACCTTCAGCTCATTGATAAATATGGCCCCATCTTTACTGTCTGGATCGGGCCAAAGCCCATCGTTGTGATTTGTGGATATGAAACAATGAAAGATGCTTTTGTGAATCATGCTGAAGAATTTGGTGGGCGCCCTGCAATGCCCTTCATAGACAGAGCGAACAACTATTGAGGTAAGGGGTGTATTGCATTTCTGTGCTTATTTTTGGATTACCTGTGTTAACCCAGGCCCTGCCACACTTCCCTGTCTATTATGCTCAGCAGTTATGCCATGTTTCAGGTACACAAGTAGAGCAGCCATGCTGGATCAAAATGGATGACATCATGCCATGTTTGTGTCTTCTGTATCAGCTGCTTAGATCTTTGTGAACATGTTTGTAGCTTTAGGTTTGATGAATGGTGTGGCGTTTGCCCTCCTAGGTGTGTGACATCATACTGGCTTCATAAGGAATGGGTTAACCAAGTGTAAAATGATTAACCAATAGGAAGCCAAGGGAAGGAGTTAGAGTTGTTAAGAAGTCAGTCTGGAGTTAGAGAAGAGAGAGGGAGGATAAGTCTGTGGGTTGGGATAGTCTGATGTGAGAGAGTGAGAGAATCTGTTAAGAGGAGTCAGTCAAACAGTTGAGATAATCAGTTAGAAGGTATTAGGAAGGTATAGGCCGGTAAAGAAACTATGGATAAGAAACTGACAAGAAAATTATCTGAGAAACCATAAACTTGTTAATGCTTATAAAATAAACTTGTTTATTTGGTTTAATTTTAACAACTGTCTGGACTCAGTGTGTACCTGAGAGTAATCGGTTGGTGGCAGCGGGGAAGCGAGTACAGAGGTGGCACAGGGATCAATAGACTGTCAAACATCCGGGGACCCTGTGTGATCGCCACAAATGGAGACCTTGGCATTGTGAAAAGAGTAACAGAACAACAGCCATGCAGCCAAACAAAAAACAAAAAACCAACTGATAGCACAAGATGTTTTGGCAAAGCAGTGCTTGAGTGTGTGAAGAACTGCTGATATAGCATTGGCGCAAGTTGCTCCTGCCCCCCTATTCCAGATAGATTATCAGAGGGAAATTTTGTGGGGAAGTCCAGCTCCATGCTGATAGCTCAGTTGGTAGAGAATGAGACTCAACCTCAGGGTCGTGGGTTTGAGCCCCACATCAGGCAAAAGGTTCTTGCATTGCAGGGGATTGAACTAGAAGACCCTCGTGGTCCCTTCCATCTCTATAATTCTATGGTTTTATCTCCTTTTCTTCTTCTTTTTGCTAGCTGCCTCTTTTCACCCATTCATCATTTGATTTGTATGCCCCTTTTCCACAAATAAATCACGCTCAAAATGGCTTACAACAAAAAAAGAATACATTTCAAACACTACAAAAAAATTCATGGTAACATAGCAAAATAACAGTAACAGCTTCATAATAACATAGCAAAATGTTTAGCAAATATACCACATTTCAATACTATAGATAAAGATATATAGTCAGGTGCTGCTGGTGGTTGCTCGTGAGTAACCAGGCAGGACTCCGACCTGTCTTTTACAGGTTTTATTGGTGCAAACTATTTACAGTGCAGAACCCAAAAGTTCATGTCTGTCTTAGTCGCTTGCAGATTCCGGGAGTGGCCCCTTCCGGTTTCTCCCCCAACATAAGAACTTAGACACCCCAAATCTCCACCTCCCCTCCTTACGTTTCACCCCTTTGCGCAAGCTGGGCGACGGAAACTGCATGTCTGTTTCAAAACATCTGGAGGGCCGAGTTTGAGGAAGCCTGGGCTAGAGGGAGTTAGGAGTTACATTATTAGATTGATTGCTTTGTCAGTGCAGCTTTTCATCTTATATGCACATTATAGCCATTTGATTAAATTCAATCATATGTATCTTGCTTTATTTTGAAATATTATATCTTATTAGTTAATATATAAGTTCCAGAGACTTTCATGATTCCGATTCATATCATTTGATAATACCATTAATGTTCGTATAGTAATAAACTGAGTAATTCCTTTAATTTGCAATCAGATGTCTTTCATTTTTATTTTGTAAGGTTTATTCCTGCTGCACTGAGATGCTGCTGACCAGATTTGAACCTTGACTGTAGTTCCGTGAATACTGGTGCAATGGCCAGGTTTTGGCATGATTTGTACTAACAATGAATAACACATGATCAAGCTCCATTTTGATTTGAGATGCAATTCCCAGTTACAAGGCTCTCAACACTAGGAATTAATAACATGTCAAAAGAAGCGGTAGTTACCAATTTCCCACAGCCTCAGGCAAAGAAAAAGAAAAAGTTTGAAAAGGAACTTTATGCAAACCAGCTGGTTTTCCTATTCAGGGAAGTTTCCCTTCCCCAATCCTGGGTAGAACAAGATCTAAATACTGGCAGATGTTTTAGTCCCTGCTCCTCTGTCCATAACAGGGATTTAATGGCAGATGTAGCATGATGTGAACGCACAGAGATCTCTCTCCTCCAGCACCAGGGCTAGTGCACTGCCCTATAATTAGTCAGTATGAAGTCTTGGTGACCTAATATACAGGGGAACTTTGAGTTAGGAGTTATATTGATTACATTGTCAGTGCTACTTATTAGTATACAGGCACATTATATCCAGATTGGGGCAATTAAGTGGATTTAAGTGCTATGGCCTACGAGCTCAGCAAACCCACTTTAAAACAATTGGACTTTTAGTGTTGAATGTTGGAGGGTATGCAGTAAACACAGTTTATGACAGAAAGTGCACCATACAGTGTGAGATAAGTATTAATTGGTGGGAAGTCCGTGCTGTGCAAGCAAAGAGCAATGAACGTGCACCAGTTGTATAATCTCAGTGCAAGCGAACCGCAAACAAATCAGGCTGAATGCTGAATAAACCAGTTGTCTGGAACCACCCCTGTTTGCAATTACAAATGGGAATATAGCTTGAAGGAGGAAGGCACCATCTCTCATATTGAAACTTCCTGCTGTTTTCTGTACATTGAGCTCTCCACCTGTTTCCTTTCAGGAATGGTCAACAGAAATGAAGCAAAATGGAGAGAGGTGCGCAGGTTCACATTATCCACCCTGCGGGAATTTGGGATGGGAAAGAAAACAATGTCTGAGAGGATACAAGAGGAAGCCCTTTGCCTGGTAGAAGAATTGGTAGCCACACAAGGTACTCTTGAGCCATATGTCTTCCAAAGAAAATTCTGCCATCCTTCAATGCAGGAAGTGGGGTTTTATTTTGTGATTGTTGGTGATTGTAATTTGTCTCTTCTTACTTCAGACCTCTCCGATTTTAATTCTCTCTTTAAATATTGGGCAAGCTTTATATTCTTCTTGGGGGTGGTGGTTCTATAATTAATTTGTTTTTAAAGCTAAGTGTCAGGGGTCTGCCTTCAAGGGAGGGGGGAGAGACAGGAACGTACAGACAGCCTCCTCCTTTGTTGAGCAGCTGCACCTCGTCAGTCTGGTGAAAGCGAGCCTTTAGGAGAAACGGAC
>JAXCMG010000178.1:408119-422049 GCA_034642415.1 Podarcis siculus | reverse complement strand
ATGCATTGATCTCTGTCCTTGTTAGGGTGTTGATCTTCTGGACATTTAGTGCAGTGGTCTGCATCTGGGGGGAAAAGAGTGTCTGCTTGAACATTTTCCTGTAGACTAGCAAAAAAAAGCAGGTCAATTTTGAATCCAGCCAACTCCCACAAATGGAAACAGTGATGGGACTTGCTGTTTCTGCTAATCTACACAGAGAGTTGGTCTTCTCTGTGTAGGTCCCTAGTGCTGATACCCCCTTATTCACCTCCCAAGGAAGAGCTTGGACTGTTCTCGAAGCTCCAAGTTTAATTGCAACTACAACTGATCTCACCCCAAGACCAGGTATTGTCAGATGGGTGTGATTTACAGATAAAAAAGTTCCATGGAGGAGCATGGACTGGAATTCTGGTCTTCCCAGTACAAACCAAACCCCCTAGCTACTTTGCCAAACTGGCTGGTTCACGGGACCTACCAGATGCAGCAACACTGCCTAATTCTTACATACTCAAGGATGTTTCAGTGGTACCTGCAAAGCTTTTTAAGACTATGTTAATCACTGTTGAAACTTTATTAAATTCAAAATAAGATTGTACCGGAGTATTCATCAGCAAAGGACATCTTTTATTGATCTTTTTGCTACACATTCCTCTGAAGTCTCCTACCTTCCTGAGTGGAGATCATCCCTTCTGCACATGGAGCACAACCATGGCAGCAAATGGGTATCCCTTCCTGAACCTTCTTGGCATATCCAGGGCGACAGCTTTTGGTACACCTGGAATGAGGAAGGGTCTGACCAAAAAGAGAGAAAGCATCCATGAAAGTAACTTCTGTCCCAGTGTACAGTCTCAGTCTATGTGGAATGAACACAGCTTTGGTTTTTTTGTGCTTTCTCCCCTTTTTGATAACATTTTATTTTCCAAAAATAAAAAATTAAAAAACCAATAATAATATTCACATTTAACAATTTAAACCATAAATCTTAACCGACTTCCCTCCGCTCCCCCTCCTGGTTCCATTATTTTACTCTTATTCATGCACGTCATTAAAATCTTATATTCTCAAGAATCAAATTTTTAAACTTTGTTCATCTTATTACAAGTGACTTTCAAAAGTTCAACTAATGTAAAAACCTATACACAAAGCTTACAAGGTTATGCTTTAAACATTTCCCTTATTTAAAAAAAGAAGAAAGAAAAGAAAAAATCAATGTCCTTTTGGGTTTCAAATTGTCTATTATGTCCTTGTTCTAAGTTCACTAAGTTATTTTACAAATCTTATTTGGCGGTGGCTTCTTCCTTCTATAGGGATGGGCTGGTCTTGCCCTGGTGACCCTCAGGTGCCGGGACAGAGTCTTACTCCCATTAAGTCCTATACCTATCAGAATGATAGCTTCTATTTTTTTTTTTGACAAAAGTCATTTTCAACATTCTCGTCAAGTCTTTATATATTACCTCCCAGGCCTTCTTAATAATTTTACATTGCCACCACATATAGTAGCCTCTCATGCCTTTTACCCTCCCTTCCTGTTTTGTCTCCATCAAAGTCAAAGCCTCCTAAATCAATTCACAAGAAGCACCATTTTTACCTTTACTTTCCCTTGCATTTTCCTCAAACCTCCCACCTCAACCTTTCCCACCTCCGTGGTTTGTATGTTCACCTCTTTAAATTGTCTCACAGCCTCTGAAAGTAAGTTAGTATTTTCCCGAATTTGAGAAGCTGCCTTATCAACAGTTTCCTTTATCTCGGACAGTTCTCTTTTCAATTCTGAAAGCAAATTGTATAATTCATATGTTATATTCTTTTGATTCACGGCCTTGTTGGTTTGTTTCAACACTGGGCTTTTTTCTTCTACCATTTCTAATTTAAGATGGAAGGGAGGGGGGGTCAAATCTCTCCCTGTTTCCCAGCTTCCTCTCTGAGATTAAATTCCAAAACAAGAAGTCCTTTTCCACCAGCGAAGATATTGTTTTGGCTTTCTCAGTACTTTGTCAAGGCCATTTCACTAAACCCACTAAAGAAACCAGTACTTCCAGGCTCTTCCTCCCCCTCTTCCACTTGACTCACAAAAACAAATTCTAACAGTTATATATTCCCATCCTAACATCCGTTCACAACAAAATAAATTTTAATTACCAATATGAATAAAGCTATAATACTAATATTTTTAAAAATCTCATTTAGTCCTCTTCTTTCCCCTTTTTTTAAATCTTGATTTTTAACCAGCTGGTATCTTTTGATGAAATAAGTCCACAATTGCAATTCCTTTTAATTAGATATCTTCAATACTCTGAAAAGCCAAAGTTTTCTTTCCCAAAAATAACACAAGATCAGAGAATCAGTCCCAACTTTCTTCTAGAGAGGCATTTTTTAGTATTCTCCCATTAAATAACATTGAATTCCTTCTCCAGTTTAGCCTCCATTTTAAGTCAAGTTCAATCACAACATAGTATAACTTCAGGTTCAAATTGATCAGGTCAAGTTCAATGCAAAAGAAACACCCAAATTTGAAAAAGAGTTAACCCACAATAAAGGAAAACACATTTCACGAATTTGTGATTACTTATTAGAGTGGGAAGTAAAAGAGGAACAAGTTGAAGTAGTAATGGTAAGGTGGCTACAGGACCTTGAATACAATATCTACATGGAACAATGGGAAAGATTGTGGAGGACAGATATTAAATTCACGGCATGCTACAACCTCAGGGAAAGCACTATGAAGATGTTATACAGATGGCATCATACCCCTTTAAAACTCACAAAAATATATATGAAGGCAGGTCGCCAACATGCTGGAGATGCAAAAAGGACATAAGTGCATACTTTCATATGTGGTGGAACTGTGCAGTTATCTGTGAATTTTGGAACAACATCTACAGTGAACATAAAATATTATTTACATTTAAAAAAAGACCAGAGATCTTTCTATTAGGTGTACTACCAATAGAATTTCTAAGAAGTATAAGGCCATTGTTTATGTATGCAATCATAGCAGCTAGAATAATAGTGGCAAGAAACTGGAAAAATGAAACACTACCAACAATAACAGAGAGGCAGACCCTTATGATAGAGTACCTGCAACTAGAAAAACTGACGGGAAGAGTCAGAGGAGTATCAAACCAGAAAGTATATGGAGAATGGGAAATATTGAAGGAATATTTAAAATTGTATTGTACAAACAACAATATACTTGCAGAACTAGATTGATACTTGTAAGCAAAAAGTGTATTAGATATTTTATCTGACTATATAAAAATAATATGAAATGATATATATCTGTGTGAGAAAACATGGACAATATAAGCAGTATAATGAGAATGATTGGAAGTTTTACATTTTAACTTTTTATTTAATCGTAATATACTGTATTTTGCTTTCCTTTTTTCTTTTCTTCCTTTCTTATTTTGCTTTTGCTTTGTGTGACTTGTTATCCATGTATATATGTTTATGTGGGAAACTAATAAAGATTATTTTAAAAAGAAAAGAAAAGAAAAGCTGTGTGTAATTTTTTAATCCTTATTGTTCATGAGTTAACTTACCTCCCAAAGTAAACTTCATCAGAACTTCATTTGTATGTACTGTATTTCGTGCTCATAGCACCAGGAACGGGAGCGGATTTCCTTTTAACACTCCCGTTTTTGCCGACTCAGTCAAATTAGACCTTTACAATCGGCTTCAATATTTTGGAATGGTACCCGCTTGTGGCTGGATCTGAGGCTTTGCTTCACGGAGCTGCGTTGGTGCCTAGTTTGCCAGAGCTTTCACTTGGCTTCCCCCTCACTCTCCACACCTCTCAGGATGGAGAGCGGAGACTGGCAATGCTGAGCCACCATCCGTGAAACAGCAGGACCCCAAGACACCCTAATGCTCCTCTTGGGGATTTTGGGGGAGATGCATCACCCTTGCGCCTTCCCCGGAAGCTCTGTGAAGCCAGATCTGACAGAGCTGTCAGATCTGTGGTCCATCCGCCATGCTGCGGGAACCCGTGAGTGGTGTTTGATGCTTTTTTTGACCCATGGGACAAAACAGACGGCCAAATTCCTTGGGACTCAGTTGGGGCAGAAAGAGATAACCAAGAAGAGAGAATTGCATGGAGACTGTATTGGCCTTGGGTTTAGGAGACGGAGCTGTCTGCCATGATTACAAAGGTCTAGTAAACACAGTACAAATCTGCAGTTATTGAAATTGTTTAAAAATATCAAAATCCAGAGAAACCAACAAGCTGAAACAGAAAGGTATTTGGAGCAGCTGTGTTGTGCTTAATTCTGAAGTTTGGCATGCTTTCTGACCACTGCAAATGTCATGCACCAGTCGTAAGCCAACCTGCTCCTCCATTTTAATGTTTCTTATTTTGACTTTCCTCCATTCATCTCCTCCCCTGTATAGTGTTAGCCCATTAATTGGAGAGGCAGCAGTTTTGTTGTTGTGTTCCCCAACAGAGTCTCAGAGCTCAACATATCTCTAAAAGGGAATAAAATGCAATGAATGGGTTTTCCAAACCTGGTTGAACAGTCTGGACCACGCAAGAGCCTCTTGGTCAATGGTGAATTTTGTGCTTGAGGATCCCTGTCTGCTTATGCTCCCAAATTTCACGGCACCAAAGGATTTGTTGGGAAATGGCACCCAGTTCACAATGTCAGATTCGACTGTCAACTGCCCATTCTCATCCAAATAGACTCCTTCCATGGAAGTATTGTAAAACTGGGAGCTTCCCAGGAAAGGGTGAAGCTAGAACAGGAAATAAATCATGCACATTTAGAAAATAATAAAATTATCTAGCTAACTTGGCCTTATTTCTGGAGATCTTTGTGCAGACTGACACTGTGTGTGTGTGTTTGGGAAATGGATCTGTGGCCCATTCTTTCTGCTTCAGCCTTTTGGGACAGATTAAAGCCGTGAGATCCATCAGCATCATTCCTCACCCTGGGAAGAATTCGGCAAGCACAAGCTTCCTATTTGTCAAAGTAAGGTTGTTGGGAGCGGTGTGTAGACATGAGCTTCCTTGGCTGGTAATGAAGAAATGAACCTATGCTGCCAATACTCGTAGACCAGTATGAAGTAAGCAGCAAAAAGCATGAAGTAAATACACCAAAATCTTGAGGAAGAATTTCCTGAAGAAAGGAATTAAATATTGTAGCTTAAACCAAGAAGGAATGTAACACATGTACTGTAAGTAGAGACTTTTGTACCTGTCTGTTCAGATATTATTTAGAAATTTTATTTAAACACTAATAAGTTTTGGTTTGTGCCACCAGTGAATGTTTATAAATATATCAAAACCATGAGAGAGAATTTACTGAAGAAGCCTGAGACTCTTCATGGGCGAAACAGGTGACAAATGCCGGCACCCTGTCTAACCCTTGTGCGTAACATCACGGGCACTTCGTTTGATCAAACTTATCTCCGTTGATATCTACAGGTGCCTGACTAAAGGAACTTTAAGGACTGAATGTTCCTTTTGAACACAATTTGAATGAGTTTTCTGTTTGTGGCTTCTGTGGTAGATCTTGTACCTTGCTCTCTCAATTTTTGGATTATTAATATAACATTTAGAACATAGGATGGTTTGGTAGTGTTTTGTGTGCCGCTTATGTGCTGCTTACTTCTTACTGGTCCTTGGCTGGTGTTAGCAGGAAGCCTTGCTGAGGGAGCAGGTGGTAAAGCGGAGGTAGATTGTCTTCTCAGCAGCTAAATAGGCTGTGGGTAACAGTACAGTAAATGGAGGCAAAGTAAAGCCAGTGTTGAGGCAAGCCTGATTTCACCTGAGAATGGAATTCACGGCACTGATTCCTGTTGAGCAAAGATTTTTGTCAGGGAAACAGGAATACCTGCCAAGATTGTATCAGGTGGCAAAGTGGAGGCAGATTGTTTTCTCAGCAGCAAAATTAAGATGTGGCTAACAGTACAGTAAATGGAGGCAAAGTAAAGTCAAGCCTGAATGGAATTCACAGCACCGATGCCTGTTCAGCCTTTGAGGAAAACAAGAATACCTGCCAAGACTGTATCCTTTGATATTTCATCCTCTTTTTACCCTTCGCCACCATCTGATTGGATGTGGAGGAAAGCGCAGCCCGTAAGGCCCGTGCCAGAGCAAGGACAAGGTTGTAAATACGGTAACTATCCAGAGACAGGGTTTTCTCAATCACTTTGTCAGGCAGGGACTCCAGAGTGTCATCTTCCCTGCACCTTTTCCTTCCCTTCACAGACAATATGTGCTTTGAATATGAACACTGAAATGTTTTATGCCCAAACAGAATCATAGAATCGAGCAATGTGTCAAAATCGTCAACATTTGCCCTTTTTTTAATACGAGTTAAGAAAGAGAAAAACCCATGAACATGCAGGGGAGAAAGAATATTGTAAGACAAGTTCCCGGTGATGTCCCACAAAGCTGTTGTGATCCAGATTTTCCCCACAATGGGTCTTATAATCATTTTAGCTATCCTTTGCAAATTATATATTGCAGTATAGAAGTAGCGCATCTCTCCATAGTAGATTAATACATTGACTGTCTTCCACATGAAATATATTTTAGAATGTGCCAGTATTTCCTGATTATTTACTGGGATGCTAAGTGAGAAGGGAGCACAAATTGTGTTCCTGGTTAGCAGGGGCTTCAAGGTCCTCCTGAACCTCTCTCCATTGTTGTTGTCTGGAGCAATGAGGCCAATCCAAGTCCACTTGAAGTGGAGGAGCAGTTGGACTATCCCCAGATACTGATGTTCTTCTTTGGGGACCATTCGGTAGACAAAAGGGAACTGAGTTTTGTCATTAAGAGCATCAGAAACAAAACCATAACTGACCTAGTAAGGAAGAGAAGAGATTAGCGTTGTCCCCCACAACAAAATCCCAAATCTAGTACTTTTAACTTGCCTGAATGATAACTTTTCTCTGACATGGGAAACAGGAAAAGACATAGTTCATGGGGGAAAACAATATCCCAGGGAAGCTTAACAATATACCATATTTCGTTGTTTGCTTTCAAAAAAAGGTGACCGAGTCTTTGGAATGGGTTGTCTTTGCTTTATGTTATGCCCTGATTGTGTTTTCGTTATTGCTTTTACATGTTTCTTGTAGCAAATTTATCTAATTGTATTATATGATTTAATCATTATTTATTCATTAAATTATCAAAATTTACAGGGACATATCAACACATGTGTTTGGAGTGTCCCAAAGTGAAAAGTTGTGGGAAAATGTGTTTACAGAATTATCCTTTATTCTAAGGCTGACAGTACTCATGGCCCCAGAACTGACTCTGTTTAACTTGTATAGACACAATAGGTAGCAAATTAGAAACCAAGTATTTTGCCTCTTGTTTATTGAATGTTTCCTTTTGCATAATTGCTCATGTATATCACACATGGCACTAGCTTTTATTACTTATTTATTGTTATTTCAGTTTTGATGGCTAGGAATCCACATAACTGAAAGATTCCATTCTACCGCATGAATTTTGACAATTTCCTCAAATACCCTTCTCCATGATTTATACCTGTGGAATCTTCAAGACTCAACTAAGGGCTTATCCACACTTCCCCATGTCCCATTGCTTTCCTTGGGCAAAATCACAAATTGGTGTTTTTTTCTGATTTAGAATGAAAGAACAGATTTTCTGTGGGAAAGGAGTAGGGTAAGGGGGAAATTCTCAGATCCATGCCAAAAAACCACAGGGCAAATGGAAAGCCACTCAGACCTTTGCTTTCTAACTATGGGATAAGTGTAGATGAGTCCATAATCTCCTTAGCCATCTTTGTTAACAGGGGGTTGAGGCTAAACTCTCCTTCTGCCTTAGAAGCAGGAATGACATTTTCACATCTCTCCAAAGAAATTGCAATAACATTCTGGGATTTTTTTCCTTCCCTCCTGACATTCATACCTGTGGGGTTTTGTAGATGCTTGACATGATTGAAATATCTTTGGATTTGTCAGAGTCAGCCCCTTCAATAACTGCCAATACTTTATTCCATGGTCCACAGTAATAGTTTGGGATGTTTGCCTGCCCAGGGCAGAGCAGGTCCACCATGGCACCACAAGTCATTCTGGCATCATAATAGTTGTCATAGATGTCATAGCCCAGGGTGAGGTTGGGGGAAAGCCTGTGGTTCTCATTGACCTCCCGAACGGCAAACAAGAAGGACAAGATATCGCAGTAGAGCAGGACTGCTTCCCTGGAAAAAAGTGTGTCTCACCTTGACATTCTTTCCACACAAAGACCAGATTGTGTCATACTTATCTGTGACTGGGGGCAAAAATCATGAAAGGTGTCTGCAGCATCTGTACACCTGAGGTCCATCAACCCCTTCCTGCCCAAATCTTAGAAGAATGGACTATTCTAATGCTAGGAAATTCCCAGTTTTACAATACTTCCATGGAAGGAGTGTATTTGGATGAGAATGTCTCACTAGAGTCGTGAAAGCACACAGTTTGCAGTAGATCAATTTCTGACATTCAGAATGAATCCTACCAATTTCCCACCAAATGGACGAAAATACAAGACATAATTGACCAAGCAAAAGTACCAGAAATGAGGAGACATGCCTGGCAGACAACAACATTTGGTCTCCATGTGGTCACATTCAGTTTGCATAAAGCTTTTACAACAGTAGGCACATAAGGACTTACCAATCAGTTCTGGTTAAGGGAGGCTCATTGAAGATGCTTGGCTTGAAAATAGGAGATGCTGCGGATATGACCCCACTAATATGGTAGTCTCCTCGCCTGTACCAATTCAAGGGTGCCTTGGGATCCCTTATCAAAGTCAATGGGCATTTTGAGTTCAGCATCTCTGGTGTTGCTTCAGGTGGTAGCAATAGCAACAGCAGAAGGCGAGTTATGATGCACCTGCCTTTTACTCCAATCTCCTTCTTGAGTGCTATCAGCAACAGAGCTGGCAAATTACCAGCAGTCAAAATCTGCTTGGAAGACCCAGGCTGCAGTGACTTAATCACAGAGAACATGCCTGGCGTACATGGCTTGAGAGCCAAAGAGGATTCAATTCAGCCCCATGTGGGCAGCATAACCCCACCCCTCCCTCAGTGGCACAGTGGAGAAGTATTTATGTACCAGTCTCTTCTGGCTGAGTCTGAAGAAGTTACATCATGTTGTTGTTCAATGTTGGACGCAAATATGATTTTATTCCTCTTGAGCTTTGGCAAGATGATGACAAAGAAATCACCATTATTTTTAAGAATTACATTTGCCTTCACCCCTTGCTGCCTTCACGGCTCCATGTGTAGAGCTGAAGAAAAACATGTTTCATAGAACCACAGAGCCATAGAATTGTAGAATGGGAAGGGATTTCAAGGGTCATCTAGTCTAGGTAAAGGGACCCCTGACAATTAAGTCCAGTCATGAACAACTCTGGGGTTGCAGCCCTCATCTCGCTTTAAAGGCTGAGGGAGCCGGCATATGTCCACTTCTGCAGACAGTTTTTCTGGGCCACGTGGCCAGCATGACTAAGCTGCTTCTGGCAAAACTAGGACAGCACACAGAAACGCCATTTACCTTCCTGCCGGAGCGGTATCTATTTATCTACTCGCACCGTGTGCTTTCGAACTACTAGGTTGGAAGGAGCTGGGACCGAGCAACAGGAGCTCACCCTGTCACAGGGATTCAACTGCTGATCTTTCGGTCAGCAAGCCCAAGCAAGACAGTAGTTTAATCCACTGTGCCACCTGCAATTAAGGAAACTTAGTTTAGCATCCATTACACATGGCAATCCAACCTCTTCTTCAATACCTCTAAAAATAAGAGTCTACAACCTCCTGAGGGAATTCATTCCACTTTCAAACAGTTCTTACTGTCAGAAAGTTTTTCCCAATGTTTAGTCTGAATCATCAGTACGGGCCACATGATCTCCTGCAATGATTTTGCAAAGTTTTTTGCAGATAAAGTCGCTCAGATTCGGGAAGAGGTAGACTCCACCGTGGGAGCAGGGCCAGGGCAGGAGAGTGCTAGAGTCCTGTCTAGTCAAGTTGCATGGGATCAATTCCAATCTGTTACCTCCGAGGATGTGGACAGGCTGCTTGGACGAGTGAAGCCAACCACCTGTCTCCTGGATCCTTGCCCATCCTGGCTTATAAAAGCTAGCCGGGAAGGGCTGGGCGATGAGCTTTGTGGGGTGGTGAATGCTTCCCTCCGTGAGGGAGCCTTCCCAGACCCGCTGAAAGAGGCGGTTATTAAACCGCTTCTTAAAAAACCATCTTTAGATGTGGCCACGATGGCCAACTATCTCCCAGTCTCAAATCTTCCATTCTTGGGCAAGGTGATTGAGCGAGTGGTTGCTGAACAACTCCAGGCACGCCTGGAAGAAGCGGACCATTGGATCCCTTCCAGTCGGTATTCAGGCCTCATCATGGGACTGAAACTGCCTTGGTTTCACTGGTTGATGATCTCCGGTGGGCTAGGAACAAAGGTGAGAGCTGTTTCCTAGTTCTGCTGGATCTCTCAGCGGCGTTTGATACCATCGACCATAACATCCTTCTGGACCGTCTGGAGGGGCTGGGAGCTGGGGGCACTGTCATACAGTGGTTCCGCTCCTTCCTCCTGGGCCGTGTTCAGAAAGTGGTGTGGGGGATGAGTGTTCAGACCCCTGGGCTCTCACTTGTGGGGTGCATCAGGGTTCTGTCCTCTCCCCCATACTTTTCAACATCTACATGCAGCAGCTAGGAGAGATCATCAAGGGGTTTGGGCTGGGTGTTCATCAGTATGCAGATGATACCCAGCTCTACCTCTCTTTTAAATCAGAACCAGTGAAGGCGGTGAAGGTCCTGTGTGAATGGAGGCAGTTGGAAGTTGGATGGCGGCTAACAGATTGAGGTTGAATCCTGACAAGACAGAAGTACTGTTTTGGGGGGACAGGAGATGGGCAGGTGTGGAGGATTCCCTGGTCATGAATGGGGTTACTTTGCCCCTGAAGGACCAGGTGTGCAGCCTGGGAGTCATTTTGGACTCACAGCTGTCCATGGAGGCACAGGTCAAATCTGTGTCCAGGGCAGCTGTTTACCAGCTCCATCTGGTACGTAGGCTGAGACCCTATCTGCCTGTGGACTGCCTCGCCAGAGTGGTGCATGCTCTGGTTATCTCCCGCTTGGACTACTGCAATGCGCTCTACGTGGGGCTACCTTTGAAGGTGACCCGGAAACTACAACTAATCCAGAATGCGGCAGCTAGACTGGTGACTGGGAGCGGCCGCTGAGACCATATAACACCGGTCTTGAAAGACCTACACTGGCTCCTAGTACGTTTCCGAGCACAATTCAAAGTATTGGTGCTGACCTTTTAAGCCCTAAATGGCCTCGGTCCAGTATATCTGAAGGAGCGTCTCCACCCCCATCGTTCTACCCGGACACTGAGGTCCAGCACCAAGGGCCTTCTGGTGGTTCCCTCACTGCGAGAAGCCAAGTTACAGGGAACCAGGCAGAGGGCCTTCTCGGTAGTGGCGCCCTCCCTGTGGAACGCCCTTCCACCAGATGTCAAAGAGAACAACAACTACCAGACTTTTAGAAGACATCTGAAGGCAGCCCTGTTTAGGGAAGCTTTTAATGTGTGATGTATTTTACAGTATTTTAATATTTTTTTTTGGAAGCCGCCCAGAGTGGCTGGGGAAGCCCAGCCAGATGGGCGGGGTATAAATAATATATTATTATTATTATTATTATTATTATTATTATTATTATTATCATCATCATTATTATCATTATTATCATTATTATCATTATTATCATTATTATCATTATTATCATTATTATCTTTCCTGTATTTTGAATCCATTGTTTCAGGACCTACCTACCCTCCAGAGCAGGAGAAACAAAGCTTCCTCCATCTTTTATGCAACAGCCCTTTGGGCATTTGAGGAACTTGCCCCTGCAATGTGCTTCTACATTGTGGCATGGGTCAGAGAGGGGAAGGGGAGGTTGCCTTGACCTTACCAGCATTGCTCCCAACTTGTCCAGCTACAAGCTAAGGTCACTGAATGTCCTTGGAGATGCTGACCTGAAGCAGACACCTTCTGGGTTTCAGGGCACCTACACACAACTTCATCTTGGCCTTATAGAATCATAGAATTGTAGAGTTGTTGGAAACTTCCAGGGTCATCTAGTCAAACTCCCTGCAATGTAGGCATCTCAACTACAGTATCCATGACAGATGGCCACCCAAGCTCTGCTTAAAACCCTCCAAGAAAGGACAGCCCACAGTCTGCTGAGGGAAATGGTTCCATTGTCAAACACCTCTTACTGCCAAAGCTTTCCCTGATGCTTAGTCAGAATCTCCTTTCTAGTAACTTGAAGCCATTGGTTCAAGTCCCATGCTCCAGAGCAGGAGAAAACTAATTTGTTCCCTCTTCCATGTGAGAGCCCTTAAGATATTTGAAGATGACTATCATATCTTCTCTCAGTCTCCTCTTTTCCTGGCTAAAGATACTCAACTCTATCCACCATTCTTAATAAGGCTTGGTTTCCAGACCCTTGATCACCTTTGTTGCCTTCCATAACACAGGTTCCAGCTTGTCAACATGCTTCTTAAATTGTGATGCACAGAACTGGACACAGGATTCCAGGTGTGGTCTGACGAAGTCAGAATAGAGTAGTACTATTACTTTCCTTGGGACGCGGGTGGCGCTGTGGGTTATACCACAGAGCCTAGGACTTGCCGATCAGAAGGTCAGCAGTTCGAATCCCCGCAAGGGGGTGAGCTCCCGTTGCTTGGTCCCTGCTCCTGCCAACCTAGCAGTTCAAAAGCCCATCAAAGTGCAAGTAGATAAATAGGTACCGCTCCAGCGGAAAGGTAAACAGCGTTTCCGTGCGCTGCTCTGGTTTGCCAGAAGCGGCTTAGTCATGCTGCCCACATGACCCGGAAGCTGTACGCCGGCTCCCTCGGCCAATAAAGCAAGATGAGCGCCGCAACCCCACAGTCGGTCATGACTGGACCTAATGGTCAGGGCTCCCTTTACCCTTCACCGTTATTACTTTCCTGGCATGCCTGGTGTGCTCTGGTCCATGGGTTCATGAAGAGTCGGACACGACTAAACAACTAAACAGCAACAATTACTTCCCTTGATCTGGGCACTGTGCTTCTGTTGATGCAGCCTAAAATAGCATTAGCTTTTCCCCTTTTTTTCTTTTTCTTTTTTTGCTGCTGCTGCATCACACTGTTGACTCATCTTAAGCTTGTGGTCCACTAAGATCCCTAAATCCTTTTCACATGTACTGCTAGTATCCCAGCTCCTACTGAAATTCATTTTGTTAACTTGGGCCCAGTTCTCCACTCTCTTAAGATCATTTTGAATTCTGATTCTCTCTTCTGCGGCATTAGCTACCCCACCCAGTTTGGTGTCATCTGCAAATTTGATTAGCATCCCCTCAATTCCTTCATCCAAGTTGTTTATAAATACATTGAACAGCAAGGGGCCCACTTGTCACTTTTTGCCAGGATGATGAGGAACCATTAATGAACACTCTTTGGATTTACTCAGCCAACCAGCTACAACCAGCCAACCAGCTACAAATCCACCTAACAGCAATCTCATCCAGCCCACATTTTATCAGCTCCTCAGAAGAATACCATGGGGAACTTTGTCAAAAGCCTTACTGAAATCAAGATACGCTATGTCCACAGCATTCCCCTGAGAAAGCCATGCTACCTCTCCTAGGCTGGTTGGGGAAGGGACAACATATGGGGACTTACAGTATCTTAAGATGTTTCCAGATGTGGAGAGAACAGACGGACAATAAATGCTCCAAAATATTTAATAGATTTTCCCTAGCTTCTCTAACACCCACCCTTATTTTTTCACAAACACAAATGCTAGTCTGCTTTTAGCATACACACCCTTGTGTGCGGACACTTTTTTTGAGTGGAAGGGGAATCACAATGTGGTAAGAATTCACCTTGACACCACTTTGTTTGTTACCCAGGTGAGGAACCTTTTGAATAAACCACAGAACCA
>JAXCMG010000178.1:389630-403119 GCA_034642415.1 Podarcis siculus | reverse complement strand
GAATGGATGCGTTTGATCTTCTTGCAGTCCATGGGACTCTCAAGAGTCTCCTCCAGCACCATAATTCAAAAGCATCAATTCTTCGGCGATCAGCCTTCTTTATGGTCCAGCTCTCACTTCCATACATCACTACTGGGAAAACCATGGCTTTAACTATACAGACCTTTTTTGGCAAGGTGACGTCTCTACTTCTCAAGATGCTGTCTAGGCCTGTCATTGCCCTTCTCCCAAGAAGCAGGCGTCTTTTAATTTCGTGGCTGCTGTCACCATCTGCAGTGACTGCTCATCGTGGCTGCTGTCACCATCTGCAGTCCTGCTTAGTATTTACTTATTTATATGCTACCTTGACTCATGAAAGAAAATTAGTTTCATGAAAAATAACTGGATCACTCAGCTTTAATGGCTTCTCTATGCTTCCCCTCTATGGCCCTCTTTAATCAAACATAGAAGACATGGCAACTCTTAGAGTCACAGAATGATAGAATATTAGAGTTGGAAGAAACCCAAGAGTCATCTAGTCCAACCCCCTGCAATGCTGGAATCTCAGCTAAAGCATCCATGACAGATGGCCATCCAACCTCTGCTTAAAAACCTCTGAGGAAGGAGAGTCAACAACCTCCAAGAGAGACCGTTCCACTGTCAAACAGCACTTACAGTCAAAAAGGTTTTCCGTTATGTTTTATTGGACTCTCCTTTCCTTCAACTTGAAGCCATTGGTTCAAGTCCTACTCTCCAGAGCAGGAGAAAACAAACACGTTGCCTCTTCTATGTGACAGCCCTTAAGATACAGCTATCATATCTCCTCTCAGTCTCCTCTTTCCAGGCTAAACATACTCAGGTCCTTCAACCATTCCTCATAAGGCTTGTCTCCTAGACCCTCGATCATTCTTGATCTTCTGCCCATTGTAAGGGGTTGGTGCTGCCAAAGCTAGCAGAGATAAAACTCTGCCAGTTTCTGTCTTGAAGTTTTATTTACAAAGTTCAAACGGTCACAAGAGCTTCAAAGGCATGTCCGTGCCTGTCTCACTCAGATGCCTCGAATGGCTTTTTTTTACTCCTCCTCCCCCAGCAGGCCAACCGTCGAAAGACCCGCCTCTTACTTCCTCTGTTCAGTGAATAGCTATTTCCGGGCTCTGAATCCCCCCTCCCTGTTTCTTCTTCCGAGTCAGATGAGAAGCTGCTAATAAGCTCTTTCGGCGCTCTATAAGTGCTAGTCTCCCCCCTCAGCTCTCTAGCCGTTTGCACTTCCCTGACACCCATGTGAAATATATTTGAATACAGCTATCATATCTCCTCTCAGTCTCCTCTTTTCCAGGCTAAACACACCCAGCTCCTTCAACCATTCCTCATAAGGCTTGGCTCCTAGACCCTTGATCATCCTAGTTGACCTCTTCTGCCCATGTTCCAGCTTTTCAACATGCTTCTTAAACTGTGGTGCCCAGAATAGAACACAGTATTCCAGGTGTGGTCTGATCAAGGCAGAATAGAGTAGTACTATTACTTCCCTTGATCTGGACACTATGCAACATAAGAACACATAGCTTATAGACCTTGACTGTTTATGGACTTATATTATGATGTTTGAAAAGCATTCATAAAAAATATAGTATAAACAACTGTGTGTGTGTGTGTGTGTGTATCAGAATCATCATTTATATACCAATGTATTATATAAGTATGTATAGAATTATAGTTTTCCCTTTTTTAGGAACCCTTTCCCCCCATTTTGTTTAACTGAAATATTTTCAAAAAATAAATCAACTAAAAAGTAAGGAAAAAATTGTTTAAAAAGGCAGTCTCTCCTCATATGAACCAACACTTCTATAATTTCCCCTTCCTTATGTTATGCCTCTGCTTCCTTCATAGTTGATATTTGTGTTGTGATTAGATTAAAAAAAAACATTTTTGAAGCTGAGATTTTGAAGAGTACAGGGAGGAGAACAACACTTAAATGTCTTCACAAATTTTAGCACCCAGGAGTGGGAGCTTTGTTCTAAGTGGCCATTTTGGTTTCTATCGCACCTCACACACCTTGATATATTATTGTTATATGCTTTCAGTCTTAATCAGAACTCTAGCCACATAAGATTCCTGCATTTCAGGGAATTGGACTAGATGGCCCTTGTGGCCCTTTCAATTTGACGATTCTAAGATTCAATGGTATTGTTTCTAGTGTTGATGAAATACAGGAAATGTAGTATAAAAATGCAGAACCACACTTTTGTGGTTCTGTGGAAAGCATTTAAATGTTCATATTCAAAGCACAGTAATCAGTTCTTGATAGAGAATGGAGGAAGGAGTTGTCTACCTCCACAAGAGCTCAATGCAGTGTCATCTAGAGGAGAAACAACTGGGATGAGAACCCAAATGAATACTAATATTTAAAAATGAAACATATAAATAAGGCAGGAAAAAGTTGTTATTTTGCATTGCGCCATTTTCAACCCAAAATGAAATGTGTTGTTGTTGTCAAACTATATTTATTCTCCAAAGATTGTACATTCGTTTGGGATAAATCTGCACTCATTTCTCACTTAAGTGAGCTGATGGTATCAGGAGAAAGATCGCATCTTCAAGATGCCACAAAGCATATCTTTTATCATGTACAAGCAACGGGGAAGTTTCTTCTACTACAAATACCTCAGCAATCTAGTATAGATACCCATTTAGACATATGTATGGTTTATAGCAACTAATTTTAGGGTTTAATTTTATATAGAAGAACTGGTGGCTATTAAACGTCTAATGTAAGCTAAAAATGTTCATTGTGTGTGAGCTTTTTCCTTTTTAACAAAATTTGTTCTTCTTTCTTAAATGTGACACTTTAATGAATAAATAATGATGAGGTCATATACAATTAAATGAAACTGCTACAAGAAACATGTTGTAAAAGCAGTAACAAAAATGCAATCAGGGCATAACCTAAAGCAAACACAATCCATTCCAAAGACTCTGTCACCGTTTTTTGAAAGCAAACAACGAAACATGTTGTTAAGCTCCCTGGAGTAAAGCTCTTTAGCCCCCATGAAACTTTGTCTTTTCTCTGTTTTCCATGTCAGAGAAAAGTTATCAGTCAGGCAAGTAAAAAGTACTAGATTTGGGATTTTGTTGTGGGTGACAACACTAATCTCTTCTCTTCTTTACTAGGTCAGTTATGGTTTTGTTTCTGACACACTTAGTGACAAAACTCAGTTCCCTTTTGTCTACCGAATGGTCCCCAAAGAAGAGCATCAGTATCTGGGGATAGTCCAACTGCTCCTGCACTTCAACTGGACTTGGATTGGCCTCGTTGCTCCAGAAACCAACAATGGAGAGAGGTTCATGAGGACCTTTAGGCCCCTGCTAACCAGGAACACAATTTGTGCTGCCTTCTCACTTAGCATCCCAGTACAGAATATGGAAATACCGTCACTTTTAAAAATAATTTCCACGTGGAACATAGTCAATGTATTAGTCTACTATGGAGAGATGCGCTTCTTCTTTCAAGCAATAAATACATTGCAAAATGCTGTTAAAAAGCATATAAGACCCATTGTGGGGAAAGTCTGGATCACAACAGCTTCGTGGGACCTCACCTGGAACTTGTCTTATAATATTCTTTCTCCCCTGCACATTTATGGTTTTTTTTCTTTCTTAACTCATATTAAAAAAAGGGCAGACGATGACACTGAAGACTTATTGTCCAAGTCTATGTTTCTGTTTGGGATGAAAACATTTCAATGTTCATATTCAAAGCACATATTGTCTGTGAAGGGAAGGAAAAGGTGCATGGAAGTTGATACTTTGGAGTTCCTGCGGGACGAAGTGATTGAGAAAACCCTGTCTCTGGATAGCTACAGTATTTACAACCTTGTCCTTGCTCTGGCACGGGCCTTACGGGCTGCCCTTTCCTCCAAATCCAATCGGATGGTGGTGAAGGGTAAAAAGAGGCTGAAATATCAAAGGATACAGTCTTGGCAGGTATTCCTGTTTTTCTCACAGATATCTTTGTTGAACAGGAATCGGTGCTATGCATTCCATTCTCAGGTGAATTCAGGCTTGCCTCAAAACTGTCTTAACTTTGCCTCCATTTACTTTACTGTTAAAGGTAAAGGTACCCCCGACCATTAAGTCCAGTCACAGACAACTCTGGCGTTGTGCGCTTTACTAGCTGAGGGAGCTGGCATTTGTCCGCAGACAGCTTCCGGGTCATGTGGCCAGCATGAGTAAGCCACTTCTGGCGAACCAGAGCAGTGCACAGAAACAGTGTTTACCTTCCCGCCGGAGCCGTACCTATTTATCTAATTGCACTTTGACATGCTTTCGAACTGCTAGGTGGGCAGGAGCTGAGACCGAGCAAAGGGAGCTCACTCCGTCGCGGGGATTTGAACCACCGACCTTCTGATCGGCAAGCCCAAGGCTCAGTGGTTTAGACCACAGCACCACTTTACTGTTACCCACATCCTAATTTTGCTTGTGAGAAGACAATCTGCCTCCACTTCACCACCTAATCCCTCAATAAGGCTTCCTGCTATTACTAGCCAAGGAAGCTGATTTCTACACACCACTTCCAGCAACCTTACTTTGACAAATAGGAGGCCAATGTTTGCACAATTCTTCCAAGGGTGTGGAATGTAGCTTATGGATCTCATGGCTTTAATCTGTCCCAAAAGGCTGAAGCAGAAAGAATGGGCCACAGATCCATTTCCCAAACACACACAAAGTGTCAGTCTGTACAAATGCCTTCATAGATTAGGCCAAGTTATCTAGATGGTTTTCCCATTGTCAGTCTGTACAAAGATCTTCGGCAATTAGGCTATGTTATCTAGATAATTTTATTCTTTTCTAAATGTGCATGCTTTCTTTCCTGTTCTAGCTTCACCCTTTCCTGGGAAGCTCCCAGTTTTACAATACTTCCATGGAAGGAGTGTATTTGGATGAGAATGGGCAGTTGACAGTCGAATCTGACGTTGTGAACTGGGTGCCATTTCCCAACAAATCCTTTGGTGCAGTGAAATTTGGGAGCATAAGCAGACAGCGATCCTCAGGCCCAAAATTCACCATTGACCAAGAAGCTCTTGTGTGGTCCAGGCTATTCAAACAGGTTTGGAAAACCAATTCATTGCATTGTATTCCCTTTTAGAGGTATGTTGCCTATCCAACATAATAATGATCCAAGGATTAGGGAAATCCTACCTTTTTCTTTTTTCTATGACTATGACTTGTGTTTAAATGTAAACTTTACTTTAAAAAACAAATAAAAAAATCTATAAAATGAAACATGAAAATGGAGAAGCATGTTGGACTATGACTGGGGCATGGGCTTTTCAGTGGTCAGAAAGCAGGCCAGACTTAAGAATTGAGCACAACACGGCTGCTCCAAATACTTTTCTGTTTCAGCTTGTTTGTTTCTCTGGTTTTGATATTTTTAACTGACTGCAGATTGGTACTGTGTTTACTAGAGCTTTGCTATAATGGCAGAGAGCTCTGACTCCTAAATCCAAGGGCAATACAGTCTCCATGTAATTCTTCCTTCTTGGTAATCTCTTTCTACCCCAACTGTGTCCCAAGGACTATGTTTTGTCCCATGGATAAAAAAAAACATCTACACCAAAGCAGTGTCTATGCCACATAGATTGAAATTGTGCAATGCCCCAGAAATTACTTAGCAACAGTCTTTCATTGATGCTTTCTGTCTTTTTGGTCAGACCCTTCCTCATTCCAGGTGTACCCAAAGCTGTCGCCCTGGAAATGACAAGAAGGTTCAGGAAGGGAAACCCATTTGCTGCCATGGTTGTGCTCCATGTGCAGAAGGAATGATCTCCACTCAGGAAGGTAGGAGACTTCAGAGGAATACGCAGCAAAAAGAATATATGTCCTTTTTTGATGAATATTCAAATATAATCTTATGGTTGAATTTAATAAAAGTTCCGTGGTGATTTACATAGTCTTAATAAAGCTTTCCAGGTACCACTGAAACAGCCTTGAGTATGTAAGAATTAGGCAGTGTTGCTGCATCTGGTAGGCTCCCTTGACCAGTCAGTGTGGCAAAGTAGCTAGGATGTTTGGTTTGTACTGGGAAGACCAGAGTTCCAGTCCATGCTCCTCCAAGGTACTTTTTTCTGTAAATTGCACCCATCTGACAACACAATAAAATCGCTCAGATTCGGGAAGAAGTAGACTCCACCGTGGGAGCAGGGCCGGGGCGGGAGAGTGCTAGAGTTCTGTCTAGTCAAGTTGAGTGGGATCAATTCCAATCTGTTACCTCCGAGGATGTGGACAGGCTGCTTGGACGAGTGAAACCAACCACCTGTCTCCTGGATCCTTGCCCATCCTGGCTTATAAAAGCTAGCCGGGAAGGACTGGGCAATGGGCTTCGTGGGGTGGTGAATGCTTCCCTCCGTGAGGGAGCCTTCCCAGACCCGCTGAAAGAGGCGCTTATTAAACCGCTTCTTAAAAAACCATCTTTAGATGCGGCCACGATGGCCAACTATCGCCCAGTCTCAAATCTTCCATTCCTGGGCAAGGTGATTGAGCGAGCGGTTGCCGAACAACTCCAGGCACGCCTGGAAGAAGCGGACCATTTGGATCCCTTCCAGTCGGGATTCAGGCCTCATCATGGGACTGAAACTGCCTTGGTCGCACTGGTTGATGATCTCCGGCGGGCTAGGGACAAAGGTCAGAGCTGTTTCCTAGTTCTGCTGGATCTCTCAGCGGCGTTTGATACCATCGACCATAGCATCCTTCTGGACCGTCTGGAGGGGCTGGGAGCTGGGGGCACTGTTATACAGTGGTTCCGCTCCTTCCTCCTGGGCCGTGTTCAGAAAGTGGTGGTGGGGGATGAGTGTTCAGACCCCTGGGCTCTCACTTGTGGGGTGCCTCAGGGTTCTGTCCTCTCCCCCATGCTTTTCAACATTTACATGCAGCCGCTGGGAGAGATCATCAGGAGGTTTGGGCTGGGTGTTCATCAGTATGCGGATGATACCCAGCTCTACCTCTCTTTTAAATCAGAACCAGTGAAGGCGGTGAAGGTCCTGTGTGAGTGTCTGGAGGCGGTTGGAGGATGGATGGCGGCTAACAGATTGAGGTTGAATCCTGACAAGACAGAAGTACTGTTTTTGGGGGACAGGAGGCGGGCAGGTGTGGAGGATTCCCTGGTCCTGAATGGGGTAACTGCCCCTGAAGGACCAGGTGCGCAGCCTGGGAGTCATTTTGGACTCACAGCTGTCCATGGAGGCACAGGTCAAATCCGTGTCCAGGGCAGCTGTTTACCAGCTCCATCTGGTACGTAGGCTGAGACCCTATCTGCCTGCGGACTGTCTCGCCAGAGTGGTACATGCTCTGGTTATCTCCCGCTTGGACTACTGCAATGCACTCTACGTGGGGCTACCTTTGAAGGTGACTCGGAAACTACAACTAATCCAGAATGCGGCAGCTAGACTGGTGACTGGGAGCGGCCGCCGAGACCATATAACACCGGTCTTGAAAGACTTGCATTGGCTCCCAGTACGTTTCCGAGCACAATTCAAAGTGTTGGTGCTGACCTTTAAAGCCCTAAACGGCCTCGGTCCAGTATACCTGAAGGAGCGTCTCCACCCCCATCATTCTGCCCGGACGCTGAGATCCAGCGCCGAGGGCCTTCTGGCGGTTCCCTCATTGCGAGAAGCAAAGCTACAGGGAACCAGGCAGAGGGCCTTCTCGGTAGTGGCGCCCACCCTGTGGAACGCCCTTCCAGCAGATGTCAAAGTGATAAATAACTACCTGACATTCAAGAGACATCTTAAGGCAGCCCTGTTCAGGGAAGTTTTTAACATGTGATATTTTATTGTATTTTTGGTTTTTATGGAAGCCGCCCAGAGTGGCTGGGGAGGCCCAGCCAGATGGGCGGGGTATAAATAATAAATTATTATTATTATTATTATTACCTGGTGTTGGGGTGAGATCAGATGTAGCTGCAATTAAGAACTTGGAGCTTCGAGATCACTCCAAGCTCTTCCTTGGAAGGTGAATAAAAAGTTATCAGCACGAGGGACCTACATTGCAAGGACCAACTCCCTGTGTTGATTAGCAGAAATAGCAAGTCCCCTCACTGTTTTCATTTGCATGGGGTGGCTGGATTCAAAATTGACCTGCTTTTTTTTATAGCCTACAGAAAAATGTTCAAGCAGACACTCTTTTTTCCCCAGATGCAGACCACTGCACCAAATGTCCAGAACATCAACACCCTAACAAGGACAGAGATCAATGTATCCCCAAGATTATCACCTTCCTGTCCTATGATGAATATCCGGGGACCCTCTTGGCTTCTACTGCCCTGTTTTTGGCCTTAATCACAGGCCTTGTTTTAGGAATATTCATTAAATATCTTGACACTCCCCTAGTCAAAGCCAACAACAGGGACCTTTCCTACATCCTCCTTGTCTCTCTCCTCCTTTCCTTTTTGTCCTCCTTTCTGTTTATAGGCCGGCCAAGGAAAGTGACCTGCCTTCTCAGGCAGACAGCCTTTGGCATCATCTTCTCAGTTGCTGTCTCTTCTTTGTTGGCAAAAACTATAACCGTTGTGCTGGCCTTCCTGGCCACTAAGCCAGGAAACAGGGTGAGGAGATGGCTGGGAAAGAGTCTGGCTAATTCCATTGTCATGTCCTGTTCCAGTATCCAAATTCTCATCTGTGTCATCTGGCTGGGTAGCTTTCCTCCATTCTCAGACTCTGACATGCACTCGCAGGCTGGAGAGATCATCCTACAATGCAATGAAGGATCTGTTGCCATGTTTTACACTGTCCTTGGCTACATGGGCTTCCTCGCTGCCATCTGCTTCATGGTGGCTTTCCTAGCCAGGAATCTGCCTGGGGCCTTCAATGAGGCCAAGCTGATCACCTTCAGCATGCTGGTCTTCTGCAGTGTTTGGATCTCTTTTGTGCCCACCTACCTGAGCACCAAGGGGAAGTACATGGTGGCCGTGCAGATCTTCTCTATGTTGGCCTCCAGTGCTGGGCTTCTGGGCTGCATCTTCCTACCGAAGTGCTACATTATTGTGCTCAGGCCTAGTCTGAATACAAAGGAGCACCTGACGACAAAGGCTTAATATGGCACCTGATTCCTGAAATATGTTTTTGGTTTTTGCAATTGATAGCCAGCAAGGCAGCAATAAAGGCAGGACACCTGAGTTGGGAATGTAGCTCCTTAAAATCTATTGTTTTGGAAATCAGAACGCAAAATAATCATTTAAATCATATTCCATCCTTAGTACTGTTCATTTTTTACCTGATTTAGGAATTCTTTTCTGAATACTGTTTATATATTTTGCCTAATAAGAAATCCTTGAATTGTGATAATTCAATAATAATGAATGCTATTCATTAAGAGAATATTTTTTAAAGATAGCATTACAAATAAATTGCTTATGCGTTGTTTTTCAAAATGAAAAGAAACATATTCCATTGGTATCTCTTGGTATCCAGAAGTGCTGCTGTGCTGAAGGTGGCAAGCGAGAAAAAAGAAGACTGGAAATGAGCAGGTCATGAAGGGAGGGATGCAATGGGAGCTGCAGGGGACATGGCAGCTCAGGAGTGTTGCAGATATTAATATTGCACAGTTTGAAGTGACTGGAAGCACAAGAACTGACTCCTTCTGGAAGAAATCAGTGTGCAGGCCCATAAAAATATTATTCAAAGTTTTAGTGGCAGAACTCTTCAAAAACAGAGCACAATAATCAAAGATACTACCCAAATATCCATAAAATGTCTTGTGCTATCCAGCACAGGCTCAGCATCTTAGGAAAATATGGAATAATCCATGCACACCTAAAAGCAGTATTCTGTCTCTCCTCCACAGCCTGTTAACTTTTTAATATGTTTACAGTATGTCTCCAGATAATCTGTAAGCATTTTCAATCTTTCTCTAATAGTTTTTTTATCCAGATCTCTTATTCTATTTGTCAGGCTTGCCATTTCTATTTATTCTATTAACATCATCTGCCATTCTTCCCTTGGCATTGTATCTTCCCTCCACTTCTGAGCATTAGGTCTAATTTGATCCAAGTGGTTTGGAATCAGGATCTCTTATGGACCACCTCGTGGTCTAGTAGTGGAAAACTTTCCCAACTAATCCTGTCTCCTCCCACTCTACCCTACATAGAATCATAGATTTGTATAATCGGAAGGGACCCTGATCACCTTCTTTGTTACCCAGGTGAGGAACCTTTTGAATAAACCACAGAACCAAGGGAACTTCTTGGATTTAGGGACCAAACATTTATTATAGCTATTGTAATAGGACAGAGCTCACTCAACTCAACATGCCAGTTGAGAAAGTCTGCCTCCAGGCACTTCAGAAGAAAAGCTCATATAGTAGTTCAAACATAGCAAATAATCATTAAAAAATCTTCACATAGATCAGGAAAGGTTACAGGTCATGAGAAGTAAGCACACATGGCTCCATCCTGGTATCTTCACCCCCCACATCACCTTGGGGTGGTCCTCGTGTGCCCAGGCCATTGGACCATTTTATGTCTTGGGTGTCTGGCATTATCCTGGCAACCTAGCCTTCAGTGAGGGAAGAGCATGATAAAATCCTCTTCCTGGGTCTCAGATAGCTTCGGGGATAGCTGAGTTACACTCTGGTGCTAAAACATCCTGCCATTTGTCCCACTTTCAGAGGAAGATCAGGAGAGAGGAGAGAGCAGAAGAAGAGGGAGACTCACAAGTGCAGAACACACAAAAATAAATCTTAATGCATTCTAAAAAGTTCCAAAAAGCCACTCCCGACATACGGGGGGGTTGCGGGCTCATGCCCACCAACATCCGTGTGGGGCTGGTTGCGGCCCCACGCGACCTGGGGAATCCTCAGGCCACGTCAGCCCCAGGGCCAGCCAATCGGGTGGCCGCAGGGGCGGGGCTTGGGTCACTTAAGGTCGGCACGGCCCGAGACCGTCCCTTTCCTTCGTCGCTCCAGCTGCGGTTTCCCACCCACCCTCTAGGTTTTCCTCAGACTTTGCTATGGACCTCGGTTGGTTGCCGCAAGGGGCCTGGTAGGAATTTTTCCACTTGGCTAATTGGCATTGTTTTAAAGCCATTTGGTTTTTTCGCCTACCTCGTAGCAAAATGTCACAACGCCTTTGGTTGGGGCGGTTAGGCATTGGTAGGGGTATGATTATGCAGATGAGTCGGGGGAGGAGCGCCATCACCTCCCCGAAATATTTAAGGGTAGTCCGATAAAGGATTCCGGGGGGCGTTGCCTTGTCCGAAACCTATGGAGGCTAGGGCATAAAGCGCGCCCCCGAGCGGTGACCCCTCGGGGAGTGCCTAGCGATGTGCATCTCAGGGGCTCCCCCTGCTGGTGTTAACCCTTTCCGGTTCTCATTCCGGATAGTCTGTAGGACCAATGCCTAAAGCCAATATCGCTCTTACCTGTAACCAATAAAGTTGTGGCCATTTTTTGCCCATTAACCTAAATTCTGCTGTCCTGTGTCTTTATTTATTCCAACTGATGGGGGGGCGGGAATCGCCACGCAATACATTCTAAAAGGTTAAATACATTCAAAGTGAAACATGATTAAAATAAGTTTTTAATGGGATCTCTAATTCTTATATCATCAGGGATATAGAGGGAGAGGAAGTGAAGGAAAGCAGGAACTGCCCAGAGGGGAAGGAGAGAAGTCCAGCTAAGGCAGAAAAGGAGGCAGCTGCTGGTTGCCCAGAATGAGACGGGCTGTGCTGCTGAGCCTTCCATCACAAGAGAAGACTGTTGGATCAGTCCAGTGTCCCATCTAGTCCAGCATCCTGTTCTCACAGTGGCCAGTTACGTAGCCTCCAACATTCCTCAGATGAAGCCCACTGGGTAACCTTGAGTGCTCACTGCCTCTCAGTGTAACAGGGTTGCCCTGAAAATACACTGGGGAGGAGAAGAACCATGTATGATTGAACCTGGGTCCTTATCCATGCAAAAATAAAAAATGCTCTACCACTGATTCTCTAAAAAGGTGTTTCTTTAGCAAGTTTTGTCAAGTGTCAAGCTATGGGACACAGTGGCAATTTCTCACAAACATGTTTTTCCTCAAGTTCTGCACCTGTTCCTTGATCAACCCAGGAGGTTGCAGGAGGAGATGTTTAATTATGTAATTGTAGTCTCGAAAAATCTCCAGGGATTTCTCCATAAAGATTCCCTTTGAAACTGGTAATGTAAAGTCAGAACCAAGGCCAAAACAAAAAAGTAACTTCTCAAGTAACTCATCAGAGGTGCTCTGCTTCAAGGCCAAAGGCCAATGTGGTCCAGCATTTCCATGCACTCTGGCACTTGTCATGGTGTCCTGTTGCATCAGAAGCAGTTTAGTCATGCTGGCCACATGACCAAGAAAACTGTCTGTGAATAAACACCGGCTCCCTCAGTCTGAAAGCAGAGATGAGCACAGCACCCCAGGTCAAATTTGACTGGACTTAACCATCCAGGGGTCCTTTACCTTTACCTTGACCTGCAGTTTCCGAACCATCCTCAAAGGCACTCCAACATATAACTCATTGCAGTAGTCCAACCAAGAACAGAAGTTGGGCTATTGCAGTTGTGCTTTGGGGTCCTGCAAGGTTCTGCATCATTTGGTTGGAGGAGATATCCATGCACAAGGTGGTGGGGAGGTTGTGTCTCCTTTTTTGTCTGTTTTTTTTAAATTTTGTTGTACTTATTTTGCCTTTGTGGGCGAACATTGCCAGTTTTTCCTCCACGAAATTGCTATATTGTGGTGCCCACAACAGTGTCTTACTTTTCCAAATGTGCACATAAGCAAGCCCAAAAATGTTGGGGGACCCCAAGCGCCAGGAAAGATAACTTTTTTTCTCTGCACTTTGCTATGAAACATTCACATCCCACTTCTCTCTCAGTGGAAAACTGTTCAAAAAATGTTCAAGGTTAGCTAGATAAATCTTGATTTTGACTCACATGAAGGTATAGCAGAGCTAAGGTAGAGAACTCTAGAAAGGGCGGGAAATTACTGAGGCTCACCAGTCACAAAATGGCACTTCAGGGGTGAAGCCAGTGACAAAAAAGAATTCCTAAAATGCTCAACCAACAGTACAGTAATAAGAAGAAGAAATCCTACTCCATCCCACTAAAAGTTCAGCACCATGGTCAAGGCCAGCTTATCTGAAGGAGCGTCTCCACCCCCATCGTTCTACCTGGACACTGAGGTCCAGCACCGAGGGCCTTCTGGCGGTTCCCTCACTGCGAGAAGCCAAGTTACAGGGAACCAGGTCGGTGATGGACCTTCTCGGTAGTGGCGCCCTCCCTGTGAAACACCCTCCCACCAGTTGTCAAAGAGAACAACAACTACCAGACTTTTAGAAGACATTTGAAGGCAGCCCTGTTCAGGGAAGCTTTTAATGTTTGATGTATTACAGTATTTTAATATTTTTTGGGAAGCCGCCCAGAGTGGCTGGGGAAGCCCAGCCAGATGGGCAGAGTATAAATAATAAATTATTATTATTATTATTATTATTATTATTATTATTATTATTATTAT